>JAJHJA010001311.1:0-52198 GCA_021202915.1 Heliconius himera
TCAAATGTTAATTAAAAATTTATTTTTCAATATTTTTTATTTTTATGTATAACTTGAATGTGATATATTATTATAATATAAAAATGGTATTTTTTTAGATGTTTAAATAATATGCTTTCTTATTTTTTATTATGAATGTAATATTCTGTAGAATGTAATTTTTATTTACAAGCATTACATAATATTACTATATTTAATCTAGCTACTTAACCATACAAAAATAGATTTCAAAACGCCAAAATTTTATTTCAAAAATGTTAACCCTCCAAACGGCATTGCGCGTTGAATCTAAAAATTATAACAAACATTCTTCCAACCGCATATTCCATACCGCAAATACTATTCGGTCAGCGTCTGCAGTATTCGAAATATTTTTAATAAGTCGCGTCTGCTGTCTGCGCGACCACAAAGGGGATTTATACTCTTAGTATGAAATAATGCAGTTTATTGCTTCTTCTATGTATCCCACGCTGACTTTTTAACCGAATGCAATTTTGTATAAAGTTTGCGAACAACGGCGCCATGTTTGATAACTCGCCTGTTTATTGGTTTTCATTTTCTATCCAGTTATGGATGGGTTGAAAGAACGTTGCCAGAAAGCGATTGCCCATTTATCTGAATCTGCACTTCCGAGCTTTGAATACATTTGTTCTTTTTAATACAATACGTACGTACATGTATTACGGTGCTTGTTTCGTAGGATATTGTTTTTTATTTACTATCGATTTTTGGAGAATTTCTTTATATAAAATTGTTTGAATTTTCGGACGCAAATGGAGTTTATTAAAACTTTTCGTTTAATGATTGATTTATACAATATTATACATATTAGAAATTACATTTATTGTTAGATGCCGTTGTGGCAGGAGCATTAGCGGTTCGATTCCCACTCGGGGGAATGAATTATTATTTATTAATATTTTCATTTCTTTGCTCTGGTACCAGACAAAAAGAGCGGCGTTCAACACACCTGTCTTTTTGGAATAGTGGGCTATGGAGTGTCTTAACGATAGGTTCTTAAGTTTAGGATACAGCGTTAAGCTGAAAAAAATATATATATAAAATGTAAATTACATTCACAACAAAAAGCAATAATAAAAAAAAAGAACATACAGCATTACAGTGAATAGGTCAACAAATCATTTAATAAATACAGCAAAACAATTTTCCAATACTTAAATATTTTTTTTTATTACTTTTCCTTACAATCACTTTGTGAACAACAGTTCCGCAAAGGTTTTTTCCTATTGAACAAAAGCAACTCCTAATTTGTTTTGGGCGTTCTCCAAGCTATTTATGTACGTACATGCGGTTCTACATGTGTGCCTTATTTCTATATATATATAAGGTATATAATAGCTTACCAGGATTTCTCTTAAGATGTTGGCCCCCGTACGCGGACCATATTACACAGCTGTAGTAGGAAATAAAGATCTAATTAAAGGAGCATAAAGTGACATCAGATGTCCGGGCAAGTATACTAGTATTAAGGACAAAAGGAAACCTTAGGAATTTTAGCTCTTTTTTATGCGGACTATACACAGTCAGATGTGTTTGTTTACTTAAGTTAATAGATTTTTTTTTCTTTGTTTTCGGCTTTTCCGTTTGTGGAAAATATACGTTATTTTTATTTAATTTTATGTTTAAAAACAAAGAATTTTGCTATTTTTCGTATAATATTTTTGTCGTGTACAGCTTGTTTAAATGAATAAGATTTTTATAAAAATTCGCCGATTTAATATTCTGGGAATGTGCTTAGCTTTCCAGAATAAATCTAATTATGCTTCTATGACATAACGAATTAGAAATGATTATGAATTCTGCATTTAAAATTTAGTTTAAAAATTTTTAATTTTTTTTTAATATATATATATATATACGACAATAAAACTTTTAAAAGTAAATATTTTTATGAATCTTTCAATTTATTTATTGTGTTACCGCAGTACGAAAATAAATTCTTATTTACTTTTTTCTGCACTAAATGTACTCAGTTTCCAAGAGTATAAGTAATGTCTGTGCCAAACGTCAAGATCGATGCGGCATTTTGGCAGCGGTATTTCAATATAACTTTTTTGGTACATTTTTTTCTTCACGGCATATCCTGCATTTAAACTAGTGTCTAGTCCCACCGTATACACCTAGTGTTGAAAACGTGTAACGTTTTTCGTCAAACCAGAGTTTACCAGATTAAGGAAATGATAATGTAAGCATTTCTTAGAGTTGAAACTGAATCTACAACCACCGCAACCACATTCAATAGTTTCCCAACAGCAACGTGAAGAATTATATATAACTTAACTTAACGTAGCTTCACGCTTTATCCCTAGCGGGGTAGTCAAAGAGAACGGAGCGCCAAACGCTACGGTCTCTACATACCTCTTTCGCCTCGTCCACTGTCATCAATCTCTTCTACATGCCCTCCGGGGGGTCCTCATGCTTTTTACGTGACCTTCCTCCAGTATCTTTGATACTGTGTTTTCGAAGGTCAACCGAGGTCTTCTCCTACCTCTCTTACCGCTCATTTTTCCATCATAAATCTTTTTTGCCATAATTTCATCACTCATTTGTTCGACGTGCCCCCCAAACCAGCTGAGCACGTTCTTCATTCTCACCGTGACATCCTCGCTAGCACCTGCCATTCTGTGTATCTCTTCATTGCGGATTCGATCAGCTAAGCTGACTCCGCATGTCCTATGAAGACGGCATTCATCTTTCTTTCATTCTTCTTCTGCAATACCCACGTTTCGCTGCCGTATAACAGCGTCGGTACCAACGCTGCATTGTGTACGACCAAAAGCGCAGCTTTGCTGACGTTTCGCCGTCTCATCAATGCAGCTAAAGCTCCGTTAACCCTGTTACCGGCAGCAATACGCCTGTCCACACTTCTTACACATCGTTCTAATATATCTTACCATTTACACTGATTTTGCATTCCATCTTTTCTTCATCTCTTTCAAAAATCAGAAATTTCAAGAATTATATATGAAACAGATAAAAATAATATATTAGGCAATATGTAAGCAAACTACTGAAAAATATAAACAATACATGTACATTTTGTATACCAATATTTACAATTAATCTAAGCTAAAAATATATACAGGTAAATATTAGTTCAGTAATAAAAACATACGCTACTAACGGTAAATATGGAGCCCGTTCGAAATTATACAGCAAATGTTTACTTAATATGTTTTGATACTGTCACAGGCAGGTAAAAGTGCAGTTTTAATATGGTATAAGTTTTTACAGGCAAGTCAATATTTTTATTTATTTTATTTTAAAAACATGTTAATATTATTTTATCTCCATATTTTTTGGGCACGATTGGGCAAAAAATATGAAGTTTAGACTTTTTTTAGAGAATTATTACTATATTATTATTTTAAAATTTGTTTATGCACATTATTTATATATAATGAATAAATTAGGCCACATAATATGAAAAATTATAATAATATGTGTCATTCATTTTATAAGAATTTTAATTTGTGAACTACTAGCGACTTATACGCGGCTTCGCCCGCTTAAACTTATCGTGATATTATAGCCAAATTATATTAATGTTTACATAAATTGTAGCCTATGTGCTATATTGATATATAAGCTATGTTACTGTAAAAGATCAACCAAATCCAATCACTCATTTTCGCTTGAAAGAGGAACAAACATCCATCTTTACAAACTTTCATATTTATAATATCAGTAGGAATGATATGTATATATCCAATATACTATGATAAATTAACAACGTATACGATTACTCAAAGCCTCCTTTGTATTTAATAGTAATCAAATTTTTACCACAACTTGCCGAATTGTGTTCTACATATAAACAGTCGCTGTCTTTGAGCTTCACCCGTTTGTTTCAACTCCAAGGATTTAATATCCGGGTGAGCTCAACTCCGTCGTTTATAAACGAGATAACACGCATTCGTAGATGTGCTAGGAATAGTGTTCATTCTATCTATTTAAATATTATTCATATAAGTTCCGTTTTAATCACGGTTTTCCTAACTAATATGAGATTCTAGATAAAGTCAACTGTTATTGGATAAAGTTTGAAATTATTATTGTTTTTATTTATATTAAAATGTTTAAATGAGGCCAGTCGTGGCGCAGGGGCATGAAGTGGAACCGTAAAACGGACTGGTTGTGAGTTCGATCCCCACTCGAGGAGATGAAATGTTTACTTAAATTTATATTTCCATTTCTATGCTCTGGTGTCGAGGCAAAGCGCGGCGTTGAGTTCTGCCACTCAACACGCAATTACTCCAGAATTCGGCAGAAAGTGCGGAACGGAGTGTCTTAACACTACGTTCCCTCTGCCTATCCTGCTGTGTGCAGGATACAGCGTGAAGCCTATTTTAAAAGATGAATCTAAATTTATATTTAGTAAGCAGTAGTAAGATTTCTCGTAAGGCTTTCGAGTTGTCATAGTGTTGTCCGATATTGATTAAATTTTGAGAGCTGATTAACACAATATTAAACGATTCTTCCTATAAATTATAATTAATTGAGAAGTTTGATTATTAATTTATATTAATCATATTAGGTCGGTATGTAAAATATATCATGGTAGACTACGAAGAACAGTAAAGAACACTACAGTGGATTATAGGTAATAAATTCCAATTTAAAATTATTAACTTTATCAACAAAAGTTAATCGATCATAGAAAACGTACTAAAATATTAGAAAATATAATAATTTTGCATGGAAATGTATCTACATACATAAAAATCTATATTTCATTATGTTAATAACTTATGTTTCGCATAAGCTACTTCAATCTCTCCACTCGTATTTCCGAGGCGCAATACACCTTTATAGCTTTATAACCACAAAATAAGATTAAATAATACATCTAGTACCACCACGTTTATTATCTCCACCATTCTTTGACTACGAGGTAATTTATATTCAAGGAATAAAGTAGTTTAAAATAATATGCAATCTATATGGTGATGTGCTTAGCGTCAAAGGCCTGACCTGCTATCAATGATGGGACGAATTATGTTAGTCATACAACTATATACATCTGAACTCAATCAGGATATGTTTTGTCTAAATACTGTAGTATTAGGACTAGAATTCACATCGATTCTCTAGTCCAGTCTAGTCTAGGAGCTTCAATCAGCTAATGACATAATAGCCAGTGTGGACTTCATTACTGAATGAACGTATTAGTGAGAGCCGCACAGTAGGATTTTCAAATGATATGCTAGTTATCTGTTGATTGTTTACTTATTTTTTATCTATCTACATCAAATATATATTATAGTTAGGTATACTTATAAAATTTGAATTCATATCGTATGTTTTATATAGTACTAGATATTCAAACGTGGTTTTGCTCGCTTAAATTTATTTTTAATTTATAAAAAAAAGATTTTTTTTCTTCTATAAAAAGTATTTTGTCCTTTCTAATCGATTGATTTGTTTTGGCGTGAAAGCGTAACAAGCAAACTTACATTCACATTTATAAGTATGAAGTATGTTAGTATGTTTAAAGGTAAATTACTGTTTTAATTGCAGCACAGTTGTCGTGGAGGATTGCGGATTCAACTCTCAAGAGTGTTTACTAATAAAATATGAAATTTTCAAGTCTGGTTCTCAATATAAGACTAGCTAAAGCTATATCGACCAATACTTAATATATTTAATTGGAGTGAATTCGAGATTCACTTCGTTAGATTCCTTTTTTTATTCTTATAACATGTTGTTGATTAAAATAAATTTATAATTTAGACACTCGTGGTTTAGTTACTTAAAATAATAATAAGTAATGTTTACTTTTTTAAATTTTAGTAATATTTCCTTTTATCTTTTTTTTTTCAGCTTCACGCTGTATCCCGCACACAGTAGGGTAGGCAGAGGGAATCTAGTGTTAAGACACTGTTCCCCACTTTCCTCCAATTTCTGGAGGCATTGCGTATTGAGTAGCGGAACTCAACACCGCGCTTTCCCTTCGACACCAGAGTGAAGAAATGAAAATATAAATGTAAATAAATATTTCATCTCCTCGAGTGGGTTCGAACCCACAACCAGTCGATTTGCAGTCACACTTTCTGCCCCTGCGCCACGACTGGTCTCAATAAATTTGTTACTTAAATTTAAAAAAAATGCATTGATACCTAAGTTAGGTACTATTAGGTAGGTTAGGTAGGCTACTATATTTTGCTAAGCTAGATAATGGAAACATTTACATAATTAATTCTCTATAATATGTGAGGTTATTGGATGTATGATTTAAAGCCAATATTATCAAGTTCAATAGACTAGTCAGACACGTTCCTATTGCTCACTGAAAGCGTTAGAGAATGTATAATTAAAATATTATTATAAAAACATTTATTGTTATTTAAATTCTATTCACATAAAATAATAAAAAAATCGGATTTTCTTGAACTTTGATGTGAATCTTCTATGAGAAACAATAATAATAAAACAAATTACCAACATGTTAAGAGGTTATCGCTTAAGAATCGGATGTAGAAGGCGGTATTACTTGAGACGGCACGTATTGTCAGGAGGTTTTTCTGTCAGGGGCCCTAGCCACTGATGGCTAGGACTCTTGTCCCACTGTTAGAAGAGTATTTTTTTTTTATTTTAATGTATTTTAATCAGGTCAGTTGTGGCGCAGGGGCTCAAGTGTGTGACTGTAAACGCGACACATTGTGGGTACGGTTCCCACTCGAGGAAATTAAATATTTAATAATATTCATTTATGCGCTCTGATGTCGAGGCAAAGTGGGGCGTTCAGTTCCGCTACTCAACGTTTCCAGGATTCAGCGGAAAATGGGGAGTGGAGTGTTTTTACACTAAGTTACATCTCCTACCCTGCTATATAACCTACTCTGGTGCATGGTGTATCTCACAGCGTAAAGCTAAAAAAAAAGTTTTTTTTTTATTAATTTATATTTAAAAGTATAAAATGTATTTCATAAAAGTATAGGAATATATAACAAATGAATAAATAAATAGCTTTATTTAAGTAAGTATGTATTTAATATGCAATATGAAATTTTATGATGCTTATAGTGCAAAATGTCGGGCAAAGTTGACGTGAAAATGAGACGTTAATAGTTTTACGTTCTGTTGATTCAGAGGCCACTGCGATTGTTTAAATTGCCTCCTGTCATTTTAATTGCATTTTCATATAATAAACGCAATTTCTTAATATAATACGTAAAATTATGTTTATACAAAAGTGAATGTGAAGTTAAAATAATCGATAAACTACTTTATGTATAGTAGTAGTATTGTGTGATGTTCCTGTGTTCAAATATGGTAATGATAATAAAAATATGTGAAAAATATTAGATTTGTTTCTTTTAAAATTTAAGATATATTTATATATCTTAAATTTTGTATATTTATCTCTGTAGAAAAATAAATCAATAATATAAAGAAAAAAAGGTCCAGTATATCTACATTGATATTTATACGTTTTAAAACCTAATAGTAAATGTAACAAGATCGTGAAATCTTATAGTTATCATAAGACCCTTAATTTAATTACAACACTTTTATTCATATTAATATTATATTATCATTTTCATTTAGGAAGCCGATATGGCCATTGCACCTCTAGCTATAACGCCGGAAAGGGAGAAAGCCATTGACTTCAGCGAACCATTCCTGTCAATAGAGACTCCGATCAAACCGACCAAAACGCCAAAGCAACATGCGGGTACTTTCAGCTTTCTACGACCACTGTCTAAGGAGATATGGGTGAGTAATAATTATAGATATCTGGTGACCCACTTGAACTTTCTGTAAAAGTTTTTTTTTCTTTTGTAATATGTAAAAGATGAAAACAAATGGTTATTGTGGGTTATGCTTAAAGAATTCATAGTATATTAGAGCCAACTTTCTCAAATATTTGACAGAATAAAAAAAAATGTAAATATATCTATTAATATAAAAATTTTACTCAATAAATAGATTACAAAAAAATAATCAAACTTTACAGATGTAAATATAATATGAACTTTCTATTTTGTATTACGTTAAGAAAAGAGCAATCTTAGCGAACTACTCTTGTAACAGACACCTTTGCTAGAAATCTTATTAAGATAGGTACAAGTTTTATTGAAGTAGACTTATTTAAGTTTTATAAACTCCATCAACCGGCTTTAGTAAAAAATTATTATCTCGTCGCACCTAATACTGGAGATTGGAAAATGGAAAATAGAGAATGACTATTCGAATAAATAAAAATAACTTTAATAGTTATTTCTGCTCGGAATTGAAATAGCAGATATTGAAAATATTCTATTTTGCTCCGGTTTTTCAAATAAGTTGATGCGTACGGTTACGCTAAATTGTCAAATATTTAAAGGGGGTAAAAAGAGTGACGTATTCCTTACTTCTGTTTCGTTAAACTTACACAAGTTACTTATTTAGAAAACGTATAAAAATTTGAACGTAGCGGGGCTCGAACCCACGCCTCGTGGTGCTCTGACCACTAAGCCATACGATACACAAGTTACCCAGAAATCATATAAATTCAAAATGAAACATGAAATTTAGCTTCCCCGATTTTAACAAATCAAAAGTGTACAAATGCATAGTATATTTAAAAAAAAAACAAAAAAAAAAGAAATAGCATAAAAGGTAACTTTTTAAAACAAAATATCAATTACCTACAACAGTAAAAAAAAAACAAAAAAAAAAGAACAAGCAAAAGTAACATCGGCGGCATTTACATAACGACCGCCGGAAGCGTATCCAAACATTTCCCGATAAAAGCGTGTTCGTACATGTTTATGACAGTTCTTGGGCGAGTGTACCGCGTTGTTAAGTTGTTCCCTGATTTATGATCTCAACTGCATTGTATTAGCTGTTGTAAAGAAAACTCACGATATATTGTTATTGGATACCGTTGTGTTTCGTATTTCGGATGTGATGCATTATATTTAATTTTTTTTTATTGTTTCAACAAATATGATAGAGACGGGTCTCTAGAAAAATAGGCAGAGAGAACCTAGTGTTAAGATATTCTATTCCCCACTTTTCACCAGATGAGGCATTTTGTGTTGAGGTGGCGGAACTCGATGTCACGCTTTGCTCTGTTACCAGAGCGAGAACACGAAAATAAATTATAATAAATTTAATACATTAATTTCCCCGAGTAGGAATCGAACCCATAGCCGTCACGTTTATAGTCACATATTTGTGCCGGACGACTGTGCACGACGGACTCAATTTGTGTTTGATTTTAGCATAATTCAGTTAATTGATTATTTTTATTGAGATTTTTTTGTTAATATTCGTACACAAAAGTATATCTACATTACAGTCTTAACCTATTGGTTTGAATATAAATCACGATTTTTATTTTATTATATTTTATGATCCTTAAAAGTTGTAATTTAAAAAGACTTACCTAAACGTCTAATTTGATTTATGTATTTAAGAAATAAGTTTAATTAAGATTAGAGTAAATTTTTAATTAATTGTATAATATCTTAATAATGATGTATTAATTACTATTATATCATATCGTCATTTAATATCTTTGACAGTTAAAGACTGGGCTATCTGTTTCATGTCGTTTATCCAAGAAGACATTAAATGTTACATGGATATTACTTGACTAATTTGTTTAATAATATATTTCATATATTTATTAATATTTTCATTGCTTCGCTCTGGTACCCAAGCAAAAAATGGCGGCGCTTAGTTCCGCCGCTCAACACGCGTCAAAGAACGGAGTGTCTCAACACTATGTTCCCTCTGCCGCTAAAAATAAAAAATACTTTAGTAGTAATTATTTTAAGGCCAATTGTGACGTAGGGTCAAAAAGTGTGATTGTAAATGCGACTAGTTCGAATCCACATTCGATCTCCATTCGATTTCATATTTTCTTTTCCTTGCTCTATTGTCGAGGCAAAACGCGGCGTTGAGCTCCACCACTCAAGATGCAATGCCAATTCGGCGGAAAGTGGGGAACGGAGTGTTTTAACATTAGGCTTCCTCTGCCTACCCTGCTGTAAGCGGGATACAGCGTGAAACTTATTTATTTTAACAATTATTTTCTAGCTCTGCGTCCTATTTAGTTTCTTCGCCGTCAGCATTGTACTCTTCTTAGTGTCGCGATTTTCTCCCCACGAGTGGCGCTCTGTTTCGATCACGGATACACATTTAGAACAACCAATGAGCAACACTAACGAGGTTAGTTCAAAATTTTTATTTAAATTATATTAATAGAATATCCTTACTAAGAATTAATTTGGAAGTTACAGTATAAAAAAATAATTACTTATATGTAAGTATGTCTTAAAAACTTAAAAACACATATTTTCCTTTCATTTAGTAAAGTCACAATGTGAATAAAAACTATAATACGAAACAATAATATTATGTGGCTTTAGTGGCCCAGGGGCACAAAGGTGTGACTGAAATGCGATGGTTGTGGGTTCCGTCCCAACTCGAGGAAATGAGTCATTATTTCTTAATATTTTTTCGTTCTCGTCAAAAATTCGGCGGAAAGTGGGAGACGGAGTGTCTTATCACTACGTTCCCTCTGCCTACTCTGCTGAGTGCGGGATAAAGCGTAAAGCTAATTTTATTTTAATAATATTATGTTTCTTTACAAAATCCAGTAGATATATCTTTTCACTTTTCAACAGCAATTTCACCAATTTTGGAAGCATTCATTTTATTTACTAAAATACTTGTACGAAATAGTCTAGAAAACTGAAATACATTTTGATTTTCAGATTATTTTACACAATGAATTCAGTATTTGGAATTCGTTCTGGTTCTCGCTGGGCTCGTTCATGCAACAAGGAAGCGACGTTGTTCCAAGGTAAGTGCATTATTTTGAAAAATAACTTACTTTGCGCCTTGCATTAGTACTTAAATAGCTATAAATGTTTTTTGAACATTTTTAAAGTGTTATTCCGCACTTAGGAAAGAAAAATACTTATTTAGAAAACGTATAAAAATTTTAACGTAACGGGATTCGAACCCGCGCCTCCTGGAAACCGACCAGGTACGTTTTTATACGTTTTCTAAATAACTAGCTATAAATGTTTTGTGTTTTAGATTACTTTATTGTTATTTAGATTTTTTGTATATTAATTATTTTTTTTAAAACGTTTTTTTAATATCAATATTATAGTTAATATTATTAGGCGTTTTCTTTTATAAGTCTTGCTGTATTTTACTTAGGTATCTAGTTAAGCGTAGTACATTGTTGGATTCCACCACCTTATAATAATAAAGTTTTTACTAAACTGAAAATAACTATATCTGAGATTATGACCAATGAATTTTTAACAAACACCATAAAAATAAGATTTATTTTTTATAGATTTGTCCAAAACATATAAACAAAATTTTTAGTATAGCTATATAATATGATCATTTATAATGACCGAGGATTTAACTAATTACACTTTGCGAGTAATCAACTGAGATAGGATCCCCCCCCCTCCCCGCCCCGTACATAGCAGAGTAGGCAGAAGGAACCTGGGAACCTAGTGTTAAGACACTCCGCTACCGTTCCCCAATTCCGACGAATTCTGGAGGCATTGCGTGTGGAGTGACGGAACTAAACACAGCGCTATATCTTACCAGAACTAGAAAATATTAAATATTAAATTTCCTCGAGTAGGGATCGAACCCACAACCTGTCGCGTTCACACTCGCACGCTTGTGCCCCAGCGACACGAGTTGTTGTTGTGTGGTTAAGTTCTGCCACTCAACACTCAATGCCCCAAAATTCGGCAGAAAGTGGGGAACGGAGTGTCTTAACACTAGGTTCCCTCTGCCTACCCTGCTGTGTGCGGGATACAGCGTGAAGCTGATTTTTTATTTTTTTTTTTAATACTTGGACACAAATTATACATTTTCAATTGCAACACTGCGGTTATATTATCATATGAGATAATAATTAGTCAGTGTCACCTTTTTAAGTAGACAGAAATCAATAATTGTGGTTAACCACTTCGTCATAGTCGAATTAATTAACTACAGCCATTGTTTTACTGTATCGGTTAAAATTATATATTGTAATAGTAATTTAATTAGTACAGTTATTATGGAATGTTAAATGAGGTCTAACTGTGTGTGATTAAGTAATTTATTCTATATTTATGTATGCATGTATGTATAATACGCATGTCGTATGTATGTATATATCATAAATTTAGGTTTTGTCTTTTCGATCTGGATAAATAAAATTTTGGATGTTCTCACTTAGTACGCAGTGTCTTTAAATAGACGAAAAATAAGAAATTGTTAAGCCTTTTTTTAGTTTCACTTTGTATCCCGTACATAGCAAGGTGGGCAGAGGGAATCTAGATACCTTGGGAAGCTAGTGTTAAGACACTTAGTTCAGATTAACACACTTCTGTAACGCACTTTCCGTCGAATTCTCGAGGCAATGCGTATTAAGTGGAACTTAATGCTGTAGGAAACGAAAATAGATTAACATTTACTAAGGATTATAATGTCACTTTTTTTCTTTAATTATTTTTCAATTTAAATATATTGCACAATTTGTTTAGCGAATCTACAATCTGGTGTTGTTTGAAACTTTACTACTACTTTTTATTTACATTACTTTTCCTATATTCTTAATATCTTAAAAAACTACAACATATATATATATATATATATATATATATATATATATATATATATATATATATATATATATATATATATATATATATATATATATATTCTTCGATTCTTAGCTATTAGCAACTATTTTAACTGGTATCAAGTTTATTTTTTCTTTTAACTTTTATATAGTATTTTATGTTGTATGTGGAAGCAATTTTTATTTATTTTTTTTATATTTTGTCTAAGTAGATGGTGACCATTATAGGCTACATTTTGTATAATTCAATCAGCTATATTTTGTAAAAAAAATATTAATAAAGAAATACATTATTTTAAAATTATCGTAAACCATACTTGTTATGGTTACGTATCTCAAAAGAAAAAACGAAACCCATATAGAATCACTTTGTTCTCCATCTGTCTAGATGCTTTTTCTCAAAAACGTGAGGAGGTATCAAGCAATGTAATTTATTTAATACTCAATTATAATATTTCTCAGAGCGTAGAAAAACACATTTCTAAATCAACGTAATTAAGAGATACGGCTAAGATATTTACTATAACAATTCTCCTCTAGATCTCTATCCGGCCGCATCGTAGGCACAGTGTGGTGGTTCTTCGCGTTGGTCCTCGTCTGCT
Source organism: Heliconius himera (assembly GCA_021202915.1). Lineage (NCBI taxonomy): Eukaryota > Metazoa > Arthropoda > Insecta > Lepidoptera > Nymphalidae > Heliconius > Heliconius himera. Next base: position 13,228 of record JAJHJA010001311.1, read on the forward strand.
CATACACCGCCAACCTGGCCGCCTACCTGATAGTGGAGAGGATCGAGCCCGCCGTCCTCCGCTTCGAGAGAACCGATGTAAGATATAACAGCAGGTGAGGTAGATGTATGGGTAGATTTGTCGCTGGCGAATTTTGTTACGACGGTAATAGTGTTGTCATTATTATTATTTTGTTATATATACAGGGTGGAAGTGTCAGCGCTTCTTTTACGGGAACAGCATATAGGGTTAAATATTTTAAGCCCATACCTAAACAAATTAATCAAAATACCTCAACAGTTTAGATGCAGATGCATGCATCCATATCTGTATTTCGTGTGACGGAGTTACGTAAAGATACCAATAACGTAAACACATGCTACTACAAAAATATTATTAAAGGGTAATCAACTTTGAACTTTGCCGCCAATATCTACAACTCGATTTCGGAATGAGGCATATGCGGCGGTTTCCTTTTGATAGGTTTATGTGTGCGTGCGTCGTTCTTGACAAATGGCGTTTTATATTACAACAGTAATTTTATTATTTATTTTGTTTGATAAAATCACTTTTTCATTTTTGGGAAAAAAATAATTGTATTAGGCTTTTATAGAGTAGTTAAAACTGTGGTTTTATTTAAAGTGGTGCTGACACTTCCATCCTGTATATTTTGTTTTTTTTAGACTAGTGATAGTTTTGATATATGTGAGGAATTTGTACATTTTTTTTTAATTCTTTTATAAGATTTTTGCATCTATAATACACTGAAAAATACCAGCAAATAAATACAGAATAAAATGTGCAAATACCTAAAATCACAAACAAACTTTTCAGAAGTAACTTCACGTTATATTCTAGGTGGAGTTTTCCCAAGGAAAACAATGTACGTATTACAGTTAAAAGGAAGTTACTCATGGAAGTGCTTTTCATAAGTGCAATTTGTAGTAAGAACTATCTAAGTACTTATTAGGAAGCAAGAAACATCTGCTTAACAATATACTGTGTAATTTCAGTCATCTCTCTGTTTTACTCGGTCATCTGGGGACATTTTTTAAATATCTTATTAGAAAATATATAATTTATTTTTTTAAAAAAAGGTACCACAGTTAGAGGTGCGCATTCAAATTCCGTTGCTAATAACGTTCATATATTTTTTTAAAGAAATATTTGTAAGTTTTAAACCATAATTAATATGTCAATAATATTCTTTCAAGTATTTTTTAATTATAATATTAATGATAACGTTATGATTACTAAGATTAAAATTAAATGCCAAGCGAATTGATTTGAAATCAACTAATATTTTTAAGTAGTTTTGTAATATTGTTTTATTTTTCCATCATCATTCTTTATTTTAATATTATTATTTTGTTAGGTCATTAAATTATAAGATCTTTTTTTTATATATTTTTTTTTCAAGTATTTATGCATTCTCTCCCGACAGACGATAATTATTTACTAATTATCTTTGGGTTTAGAACGTATGACATAGTGGTCAGAACGTTTGGACTTGGTTTCCAAGAGGCGCGAGTTCAAATTCCGCTATGTAAAACTTTTAATATGTGTACTAAATGCGTATTATAAGATTTTATTTTTCTTTAAATATTATTCTTAAATAATGAACCTCTACAAATTCGCAATTATAAAGAAGATTGTCTGTTTTCATCATCAAAAAAAATATATAATTATATAGCTTTTTAAAACCTGTTATATCCAATGCGTTTTTCAAGTTTTTACGACTTCCAAGACGTGATCCCGTCAAAAACTTATAACGGAATTGTATAAAAGTTTTTAAGTACATATGCAACTATGTTAAAGACATTCATACTATGAATTTTACACATTTATCATACCGCCATCGGACTTCCTTACAGCGAACTTGCCTTATTTTACTTTACGCAGGCTTTTATAACTAACTTCTATATTTTTTTTTTGTGAAAAAGTTATTTTGATGTCCTCTTCTAATAAAAAAGATTATTATAGGACACGAGGCCGTCGTGGCGTAGGGGCACAAGGGTGTGTCTGTAACGCGACGGTTGTGTGTTCAATCCCCATTCGAGGTAATAAATTTTTATTTCTTAATATTTTCATTTCTTCGCTCTGGCTGGCTGGCAAAAAAATTGGCTTTGAGTTCTATCATTCAACACACAATGCATAAAAAGTTAACACTAGGTCCCATCTGCCTACTCTGCTGTATGGGGGATACTGAGTGACGCAGATTTTTTTTATATAGAACAAAATATACAAAACAACTACACGAACTCCATACAAATTTGTCAATTTTCTTTTAATTAAGTATTTTAACTACAAAATGTATTCTAGAATTCTAGTTTAACCAACCGTTTGACAACATTTAAGTGTATATTTCAACGTGCCTTAGAGCTTTTCCAAGACGTGCTTCGAATTCTAAATAAAGTAGCTTATTCCCTCCACCATTAATTATATGAGACCTACCCCGTTTCGCTGTAAGGACTATAAATGATCCTATTTAGACATTCAATTAAATATATTAAAATTAATCTTGAAGTTACGAATTCAAAGCAAAGTAATGACGATTATAACATTTTATTATTATAATTTTAAAACGTTTGCATTTCTCTTTCACTATTTTTTTTAGTAAATTTCATTTCGTTTTTGTTATAGTTTGAAATGTGAAAAAAATGCATAATTATAATTTGATTATTCCATTTATAGGTACTTTTAAATTCAAAGCTTACGAGTATAAGACTTAAATTAGAAAAAAAAATAGTTTTCTTCTCTTATTACAAATATCTCGATTGTCAATAATATTATCTAAATATTATGTTAATGTGAAATATAATACTTACATTTATACCATAATTACCAGTGACACAGTTGAGTATCTAATGATATATCTAGCATCAGTTCATGTAAATAATAAACGCTAGCTTACTATAATTTTATTTATTTATTATTGTAATTGAAATTCACGCCACTATATTCATATTTTTTTAGTTTCACACACATAGCAGGGTAGAAGGAACCTGGGAACCTAATGTTAAGACACTTCCATTCCCCACTTTATACCGAATTCGGGAAGCATTTTGTGTTGAGTGGTGGAAGTGAAGGCCACGACTTACCTCGTTACAGCGAGTAAATTAAGATATTAAATATTACATTTCTTTGGGTGAGAAGCGAACCTACAACCTGCCGTGTTTACAGTCCCACGCGCCCCTGCACCACGACTGGCCTCATTGGCCTATCTTATAAATATATAATTCTACTATAAATGCATTTAAAAATAACAATATAATATAACGATGAAAATATTATAAGAAAATAGCATACTGTTATTTGGCTTATAAATTATTTATTTTATGTAATGATATCTACATAAACATATATTTTTAGACACAATTTTCCACGAGCTTGGTGAAAGACGACAGTGTAAACGTGGTGGTGCCGAGCACTGAAGACTGTTCTCTAACTCGCGCCTGTAAGTTCAAGTTCATCAACTTCGGAATAGCTACGCCTAAAGGATCGCCTCTGAGGTAAGAACTATAAGTTATCGTGGCAAAGTTAGAAAGTGTGTCACGGATAGTCGTGGGTTCTAACCCATTCGTGGGTATTTATATTTATAAGAAAAAATTCTGATTCCCCGGATCTGGTTAAATAAAACGTTGATTTCGCCGGTTACTATGAGGTATGAAATATATATTTTGAATAGGTTTAATAGCTGTTCGTATAATTGAAGCAATTTATTTTATATAATTGTTTTATCTCCATTCTACATCACTGGATTTAAAGTACTTATAAGATTACATATTATAAATTTTCAATAACATATAAATATATTTATTTACAGGTAAATCATATTAATATATAAAAATTTAATTTGCACACGATAATTATTTAATAAATCAATAAAAACCTGCGTAATGTGGTTTTACAATCAATATGCGGTTGGTTTCAAGTTATTTGCGTTCAAGTTATAGGCTTAACATAAAATATCGAAATTACCGTTGAATATTAAACAAGATTTTTTGTCGCAAAATACATAGGTATACCTTAATAATTAACAATACGGAAAAGACTGACAAATGCATTGAAGAATGATTAAAATATAAAAAAAACATTAGAAATAATTAGGGCCCCGCACGGCTTCACCCGCTTGAAATGTACGAATATTTTATATTTAAGAAAAAATAAATTCCGATCCCGCGAGGATTTCAGCATAAAAAGTAACCTATCACCCACCCACGACTTCCTTTATGTTTCAATGTTAGTCTCATAAAAATCATTTCAACTTTTCTGTAGCTAATCTCCGGACAAATAAAAAAGCAAAAAGACTAAAAAACCTGACAAGCGCAAGTCGGGCTCGCCCACTCGGTACTCGGCAAAAATTGTATAGTTTTTTTTACTGAACTAGTACTACCTGTAGATGCGAGGTGCCAAATTTCATAATTCTAAGCAAACTGGAAGAACCCTTTATAATGTCGAAATTTTGAATTCCTTTATAATGTCGAAATACGTGTTTTTTGCTATATAAACGGCAATATCTTTATTTAAAGTAAATGTAAAAATACGATTTTTTCAGGAAATCAAGGAACAGTAAATTTGAAAATATGATTAGAATTTCAACCCGATATCTTTAAGCGTTCCTGAGATAGGCTCTTGGCAAACAAACAGGTTCCTTTTTCCTTACGAGGATTGTTTGTTAGTATTTAAGATAAGAAAATTGTTTGATAGTATTTTGATTATTTTGAAATTACTTTTTACTATTTTGAAATTAATTTTAATATAGTAAATTCATATTAGTTTGTTATGAAATATATTTTTTTACCTAGCTATCGATATCATTTCAATAATCAAAGGGTCCTATAAAAAATTGTCGCTGTAAAAGTCAGTAAAATAAGTAGAATATTATGTTAATAAGAATTACAATAAAAAAAAGAAAATCATATTACATCAACAACAGCAAGTGCTCAAATGCTGTAAAAATTATTACTATCGGCAAGTCCTTCGTGGCGCGGAACATTTTCACCGCTAGTACATAAGGACGTTTTGTTTGTACGACACCCTTAGCTATAAACAGCGATGTTTCCGGCGTAAATTGCTTTAACATGAGTGTTATACTTATTTACTAAACTAATTACGACGTAACCATAAATGATCACATAATAAATTTTTTGATACGTAGATTTTTTTGAATCATATCTATATAATCTATATAATTCGACGGAAAGTGGGGAACGGAGTGTCTTAATACTAGATTTCTTCTGCCTACTCTGCTGTGTGCGGGATACAGCGTGAAGCTGATTTATTTTTTTTTTATTTAACTTTAATATCTATATAAAGATTCCTATTTTAGATTAAGTAGTAAACAAAAAATATACCTATATATTCATAGCAAAAATTGACAATCAAATGTTAAGCACATAGTTAATTAAAAAAAATTGCTTCACGCTGCCGCACATTACAGGGTAGGCAAAGGGTAAGAGACTCCATTCCCCAATTTCCGTCGTATTTTACTTGGCATTATGTGTTGAGTGGCGGAAGTCAACGCCTTAGTGCCAGAGTGAAGAAATAAAAATATTAACAAATAATAATTTAATCCCTCGGGTGGATCGAACCCACAACCGTCACGTTACAGTAACACCCGTGTCACGGCGGCCTAAGCATAGCTAATTAAATTCAATATAATTGTTCCATTCTTACTTAAGATATGTACTCAATTTACTGTGTTAAATATTATGAGCGTTCAATACGACTGGGTGGCACACCAGACGGGTGCAGACGTGACGCCATCAACGGTGTCTGGTTTAATATCCGTAATGTCAGTTGGTAAAACTGAGATAGGGCTTTTTAACCCCCGGGATTTTCATGCGAAATTTCCATGGATGATATTCTCAACTGAACGGCCAAAGCAGAGTGTCATAAAACGTTTTTCTGGTGTTTTTTCTTTCTTTTTTTTACTCATCGCTGTGTTGGAATGATTGATCTTTGGCACGCAGCTTTGATAAAGATTTGGAATGGACTAACATTTGTTGTTGGTTCTTTTCGCTTTTTTGCGATATTAAATTAATGGTTTCATAAGCTATGAAAATATTTCGTTTTAAATAAAACAATACAATACTGAAAGCACATTTATGCATATAAAAGAATAATAAAACCAGGACATATTCCATTACACAGTAAAATACACACATTTATATAATCTTTAGACAATTCTATATTGTCTAGACTGGAATTTCTTTTTAGAGTAAAATGCTAAATTTCAAAGGTTGACTTTTAAGAATAGCAGAAGTATTTCTTTTCTAAAACGAACAAAATAAATTTCAAATGACGTTTTGTTTTAATCCTATTTAGAAAGATAATAGCTTCGCTACTACTACTATTTTTTTCTAAAACTGTGAGGATAAATTAAAATATAAAAAAAAACATATAGTTCATTAACGAATCTAATTAGCTTTTTAAAAATGAAAACTAAAAACAATACGAATTTAGCTCGTAAAAAATAAAATAAAAGCTAAAACAAAGCGCTGTAATTGAACAAATACGGACCTGTGAGTGATTTCTGGCTTTCTAAATCCATGGAGAGCCTGGAACGGGCATAAAGAAGAACTGATTTTTAGTCCGACGTCATGGCGGCTCTACCGTTTATAACGTGTCTTCGGGCAGAAAACTGAATTATGGCCTTCGTTCACTGGAATAGTCTCGAAAATATAAGCGGAAGGAGACTACTACAAATGGTATAAGGATCAAATTGGAAAAAAAACTCAATAGTCCGTTAAAAGTCCATTTCTAGTGGCGATCGAAACAAAAGGACGATAATGGGTATATCAGAGTACAGGCACCCCCTCGCGTGAACTGGCAACTATATCGGGGAGTCCCCGCTGTCTGGCTTAAATCTCCTGCGGTAATTCCCAGTTGAATACGGAACAGTCGTAAATCTACACGGGCCCGTCAGTAGGGAAGTGGGTGTTCTATATTTCGAATTTATACCACCCCATTTTTATGGTGCACGATTTGCGAACGTGATTTTTAACAACAAGTTAAAATTTACATTTTATAACGTACAGCTGTGATTTTATGATACCACGATTCAGCGGGGACTTTATTGGATGCTGTGAAACCGCGAGATTCTTCTCCCTGTGCGGCGCGAGGTATGGATAGGTGATTTCTCTCACGATCTTAAATCTGAGATCGTGAAAAATATAATCATATTCTATTCTTTTTTAAATTATATTGCGGATCCAATGAAATCGAAATTAGATAGAAATGATTTTTTGTTAGGTGTTACAACTGCAATGGGAGTTATAGAATATATTTTTGTAGGTAATGTATTTTTGTAATTTATTTCACAGAATAAAAATAATATAGTAATATACCTACATATATTTTTATATTGTAACATTTAATAAGTGCCATTTACATAAGTCTAACAATTTACATATATTTAGGTCAATTTAATTTATTTCAATTTACTTTCGAAAAGAAAAACATTCCTAACTAAAACATACGTTATACGTAGGTACTATTCCAATGGTATTCAAGCCCATAATTTTGCTAATAATAACTCAACGATAAATCGAATGCCTTACTGTACATAGAGGAAAGTTGCAAATCACCTATATATGCAGAGTAGCAAGTCAAGTAAGCAGGTGCTTGCTTGACTTGCAACTGTTTTCTAATAACTACAGTAAATATTTAATTAAAATAACTACTTTAACAATTTGTTGTTCTACGGAACAGAAGTATTACAACATTTAAATTATAATAGCATATAATAGCATGGTAGGCAGAGAAACTTTCCGCTTATTTTTTCATGGCATTGCGTGTTGAGTGGCGGAACTCAACGCCGGGCTTTTGCCTTGGTGCCAGAGCGAAGAAATGAAAATATTAAAAAATAACAATTCATTCCACCGAGGGCGTTCATAACCGTTAACTACACCCAAAAGAGTTTGACCGCGTTACAGTCACACCCTTGTGCCGCTGCACCACGACGGTTTCATTTTTTTTTGAAAATAAAAAAAATATGCTGACATTCAATATCATTATTCCAGGGAGGGAATAAATCTAGCTATCGTCAACATGAAGAGAGATGGCCTCATTTCGAAGTTATGGCGGAAATGGCTGTTGACTACAAATAAACCGGACTGCGATTTGGTCAAAGACGAGGTTTGTTTTTTGTTCAAGCTCATATACCTAATCTTTTCTTAAATTCCTATGCTTTTGGCATGGAAGTGGTAAAACTTTTCGTTCTCTATTTTTCGGCCACTATACGCTGGAGTGAAAAAAAAATACTATTGATTGCCGCCAGTACCATACTGGTATTATAGTATATTTGTTGTACAATATTTAGTCAAATTACAATAAATAATTAAAATAATTGTTAAAATCATAAATCCGGCGTTGAATTCCGCCATTCAACGAAAGTGAGAAACGGAAGTGTCTTAATGGAATCGGACTGACTTAACACTAGGTTCCCAGGTTTCCTAAGTCTACCCTGCTATTAATGAGATACAATCTAAAGCTAGGTAAATAAACGTTAAAAAAAACAATCATAATTCTACCAAAATAATTTCTTACAAAATTTATATATTTCAACTAAAATTAAATTGCGAGTAATATAATTTTCTCGGCGAACTTCTGCAGTTAGCGTAAAAGGTGCATTTTGCAAATTGCTTACATTTCAAGTTCAAAGTTCTCAATGAGCAAATAGAAATAACTGTTATCAAATGACTTATCTTTGGCGTTCTTTCTTTGTTTTCGTAATGAATGTGGGTAATAATTAAATACAGTAAAATCTTATGTTTTTTTTATATAAATAATTATATTTTCTAACACTTTTCTATATAGAGGGCAGTCGTGGCGCAGCGGCACGAGGTGTGACTGTAAAACCGACTGGTTGTGGGTTCGATCCCCACTCGAGGAGATGAAATATTTACTTAAATTTATATTTCCATTTCTTCGCTCTGGTTTCGAGGTTAAACGCGGTGTTGAGTTCTGCCACTCAACACGCAATGCCTCCAGAATTCGGCAGAAAGTGGGGAACGGAGTGCCTTAACACTAAGTTCCCTCTGCCTACCCTGCTGTGTGCGGGATACAGCGTGAAGCTGATTATTATCAACTTTTCTATATTGATTAGATATTTGTAAAATCAAAATAAATAAAATCGAACAAAATAAAAATAGATCGCTAGGAATTCTCTATCAAGGAACAACGATCACGGAAATGAAGTTGTTGGGATCTTTCGCGTCTTAGAGGCTTGGTCGTCTCTTTGGACGTCCGCCAACACTGAAGGCTAATGTGCCACTTTAACGGATAAAAAATAAAAGAATATTAAAGAATGCTCCTTTGTATTAACTTGAAGCTTTTGAAAACGAAAATACTTATGAAATCTAAAATGTTTTAGTTGAAATACATTTAGTTTTTTAAGTAAAAATGATATGTACAAATTAAATGTCAAATGTTCGAAGTCTTGTCTTTGTCTGATAAAATCTTAAAACATTATAGTTGTGGATTTGACTCTTACTCTGGGGAATGCTTACTTAATGGCAACAGATAAAATAGATTTAATTCTAAGATGTGTTCTAAAAATTTAAAAAAGTTAAGGAGATTTTTACGTTACAAAATATTTTTATTTTTTCTAATGTTAAATGTTACAAAAAAGAATTGGCCCAAAAGATTTGTAATCACTATTTTTAACTAAAATTATATAATCATTTACACTAAAACAATAGTAGGCATGTATGAATTTTTAACTATAGTTTTGAATAGGTTAAAAAGTATTTGCTCGCAGATACCAATTATTTAGAGATGTCAAACATTTTGACAGGACATATTTGAAAATGTTAATTTGAATATATTTTATTTTTATTTTTATATTTCACTGTCAAATTGAAATCGGAAATGTAATAATGCCATGTGTTATAATGCAATTCGACTTATATGACGTCTCGTTACGGTCCGCAAAATATAAGTCTCGTTTTTATATGTTTTTTATTTTCAAAATTAATACAAAAACATAGCGTTAGCATATTTATTGATTGCTATAAATCATATTCAGCTGTATATTTTTTTAAACTGCACGCTGTATCCCGTAAGCAGCAGATTGTGGAGCCCATCTGTAAATGGTCGAGCAATTATTACTGATTTACTTTGTGTTTTCCTTTCAATGACAATCGTATTAATTGTTGGCAGGCCTTATAAATAAATAACTTAAAAAATATATATAAAAAAATCAATAAATATTTTAACTTACATTAATTTATTCGTTCAGGAAACAACAATTACAGAAATGACTCTATCCCAAGTGGCTGGCATATTCTACGTATTAGTTGGTGGATTGGCGCTGGCCCTAGGTGTTGCTTTACTGGAATTCTGTCAGCACGGCCGAACTGAGGCGGCTAGAGCCAACGTGCCTCTGGGAGCTGCGTTACGTGCCAAAGCCAGGCTTGCGTCACACGAAAGGAAAACACCGCAAAGGACCCCACAAAGGGAGGATAGACTTGGTTGGAACGGCGCTGCCTTTACTGGGGTAATGTAGTTTGGTTTTTTTGTTTACACAAAATTTAAACGTAGTCGATGTGAAATTGATTTATAAAAAATAGAACTGATCCTAATATAAAAAAAAATTACAAAATTATTAAAAAATATTGTATTAAAACTAGCAGATCTAGAATTTTGAGTCTATTATCTTTTTATTATTTCTATAAACATTAGCTTAATTCAAATTCAAAACAAATTAAATGTATGTATGTGAGGTCTTTTTGTATTTTACATATTATTCTTCTATATCATAATAATATAATTTTTATTTTTCAACTTCAGTTTAATGACTTCCTCCTAGGAAGGGAGTTGACGACCACTAGACATCACAAATTTTATTAAATAAATTTGTAAGTTACTTGATAATTTTACCCTGTTGTGATGGCGTCTTAACGGTCCTTTTAACTTTAACTCGACTGTTTCCCCATGGCCCTGATATGTATGTTTTCGTGTGTTTGTACCCACATTCATAAGGATTTTTTTCTATTGTCGCTTAAATAAGAATGACTCCATTATAACCCACTGTCCTCTTCATTTCTCATTTGTTTACAAACAAATTTCTAAATATGACTCTTTTTCCATATTAATATGTATTATCTGTTTGTCAATATAATTCCTAACTGTGCAAGTCGAACGTTTAGAGATATACTTTTTTGGTAATATACCTCTCATTTTCAATATTATTGACATTGTTTATGAAAGATAAATACAGATCTTCCTAAGGTCCTGTCTTGATAACACAACAGAACAAATATACATACCTATACATATAAATATATTAATTTAATTAATTTAGTACTTATTGATAGGCCGGTCGTGGCGCAGAGGCGCAAAGTGTGAGTGTAAAATCGACTGGTTGTGGGTTCGACCGCCACTCGAGGAAGTGAAATATTTATTTACATTTATATTTTTATTTCTTCGCTCTAATGTAGAGGCAAAGCGCGGCGTTGAGTTCCGCCACTCAGTATGCAATGTTTCCAGAATTCGGCGGAACGTGGGGAACGGAGTGTCTTAACACTAGGTTTGCCTCTGCTAACCATGCTGTGTGCAGGATACACCGTGAAGCTGATTCAGTACTTATTGATAGTGATAGAACTCGTTACATTCATAGTAATATAGTAACTATTAATTAATTTTAACCAAAAAATATTATATTGTGACACATTTTTGCCGCCTATTTGTACATAAACGTTGCGTCAACAGTTTGCTCTCTAACTGTCGTTGTAAATTTCATTTCGAGTCCATTCGTCTTTCTAACAGAGATCACACCTGTTTTAACTTAGATTTTTGTGTATGTAGTCACTATATCTATAATATGAAAATGATATAGGAATTACTATAGTATTCCATACTTATTGTATTTATATTTTGTGAAAAAATTGTTGTTTTAAACAAAAAATCGTTCAAATGTAATTATTTTTCAAGTTATTTTAAATAGTGTTTTGTACATCATTTATTATTTTTAAATGTTAGTTATATATAGTCTAAACAACTAGTTTAGTTGTAACTTTTATCTTGACAAAATGTTTTTAAATTTAAAATCTGAACCATAAAGACATTTCAAAGAAGAAAGCCCTAATTAAATTGAGAATTATAATTTAAAATTTCTAGATTACATAGAAATCTTTAACTTTCCTTATATTTATTATTTTATATTTATGATTTGTAAAACATCCTAAGGTATGTAAAAACATAATAAAAAATACATAACTTTTAACTTTTCCAGTATTTCCCGCCTGGTGCTCAAATCTCGCAAGAGGACGCCGTGCACGCAAGTTTCACGCACGTGTGATCCGAGGAGAAGAGCGGCGTTAATGTCCGCCGCTCTTCCGTTGCTAAGAACGCTGTTGATTTATATCAATTGTAAAATTTTTGTTAAGTATTTTTTTTAAGTTATTTCGTTTTAGGCCATCTGAAACTGTGGTAGTAATAAAAATAACTAAAACATGAACGCTAACTAAAAGTTTCTTAGTATTTTACCATAATCCAAATGTAATAGTTTCAATTAATCTATACTGATGCTATACACGGATGGTCTTGTATATTGAATTATTTAAATCTTTTGTTTTTAAAGTTTTTTTTTAAATGTATATTTAGTTTACCTTTATACACAAAATATTTAAATGTTTTGATAATTACATTTATACATATTGTCAATAATTGTTTTGTTAGTGTATTAAATAATATTGTTAGTTATATATTCTATGGCGTAGCATTTCGTAACACTTTTGTCTGTTCAGATTTATCTTTTTTTTTAGTTTTAAAGCTTGCTGTTGTTTAAATTATATACAATATATTCATTACATCAGTAAGGTTTTCATTGTTTACTAATTCTAATATTTTTTTTTATAAATTCATTATAGAAAACAAAAACAAATACAAGAATATTTCTTTAATCACTAATTTATTTCTATTAATGTCTTTTCTTATATAAAATAAATAAAAGTTTAAATTTACATTTTCTCAAATATTTTGCTTTTATTTATACTTTAAATTATAGCATTATTTCTTTTGGCTATATAAGCTTATGTAAATACGCTCAAATTATTTTTAATATTTCATTGAAATGTTGATCTATTTCATATTGTTATATGATTTTTCATATAATATTTTTAAGCTTTTTTTAATGTATTCTTCCCATTTTTATAGTTATTACTAATATTATAATGTAAGTTGCCAATACTAATGTTAATCGTAAATCTGTAAGTGTTAGCTTTTACACATTTTTTTGCTAAATGGTAGTATAAATAACTGATACTGTTATCTTTGTGTGTTTCTTTTTAAAAAAATAAAAAATCTTATTTTAAAAGTTTTCAAAAACTTTAAATAGATACGTTAAATAAAAAAAATAATATTATTTAAAAAAAAAAACATTTAAAAATAATATTAAGTTAGTATGCTTCAATAAACTTTTGCGATATTTAACATAATTTTGTATCCAAATACTTTTTGCTAAAATTAATAATTCGCTATAAGTATATTCGTATCATCTATTACTATCTTAGGTAGGCCAAAGGAATGAACAACATATAAGCTAAGAGCGATTTTATATCGATTAAGAAACGATTTATTTTCTCTGTTTAAATAATACACAATAAAATAAACAATAAAAAGTAAGAAGGATTTTCATGATAATATAAAAAAAATATCGATTTATAATTAAATATCTTCATTAATAAGCTATGCTTCTTTTACATTTATCATGAATTTATGTAAACATTTATAATAGTTGTTGCCAGAAAATAAAACTTAATCTATAAGTTTTATCAAGTTTCTAAGATAAACTGTTTTTGGAAACTAAATAAATATACATTTCGACCTTGTGAGTAAATGTGAAAGAAATACAAATAATACTTAACATAAAATATTAAAAAATAAAACACACACATATAAACATTATCACTGCCTTTACTGCCAATGGCGTTTGATAAAGTGCATCCTTCCTATTTACTGTTTAAGGAATAGTTATTTATGTTTTTTTACATTTAAAAAATGTTATTTCACATTTAGGACGGAAAAATATTTTTTAGAAAATATATAAGATACGTTCAAATTCATATATGTTTTCTAAAAAGTAATAGTTATTTATGTTATAAAGAGTAGCTTTCATAATACTTCAAATATTCTTAAGCCATTTTAGCATATAATCTAGTAGAAGAGCTTGTAGTCATTCTGCCAATTGTCTTAAGATCATGTAACTCATTCTCTCAATCATTAGCATAATAAAATAAAAATATAAAAAAAAAACAATTTTTAATGTTTAACGATTTGATTGCCAATCAATATTTTTACTAAATAAAATTTTAAATGTATTTGTATATTTGGGATTTTTAATTGTATTTCAATTATAATATACTTAACTATTATTATAACTTATTTTAAATAATTCTATAAATCATTTTTATTGATCACTATTATTTTGAAAAAAAATGTTATTGCTTTATATAGTAATTTAATAAACCTATTCTTCAGTCTGTCAGCTTTTTTTCCTCAATGTATGAGAATGTAGCTTGATTTTTAAAACTATAATATCTACTGCCATTAGTAAACAATACAACATATCTTAATAAGCTATAAATGTATTTCAACATAATATTGTAAGCAAATGTAATCATAAAATTTTTGATGTTGTACTTTGTGTATTATTTTTAATCTTTCTTTATTTATAAGTTAAATCATTTATTGGAAATTACATTTATTTAGTGTATATTATAAAAATATATATAATTAGAACTTTTCTATTCTTAAAATATTTATATTATTATAATATATACATTACAAGAGTAAATAAATATGAAATACCTACGCTTGAACTACTTGCTTGAACTGCTCTATTACATTTGCCTCATTTAACAATTATTACTTAAAATAACGTCCAAACAGCCCAAAAGTAAAAAAAAAATTTAGGGCCAATATAAAAAAATATATACCATAAAACAATAATAGTAGTGAGATTTTTTCTATTTCTTAAATGATCTAACTAAAAACTCAGTTTTCATGTTACCAAACCGTATAACGTATTACGCCCAATATTAATAATCTATCTCCTACGTCAATCTTCGATTGTTCCATACATGTATCCAATCTCTAGATTGGATAGATATATGGAACAATCGAAGATTGACGTAGGAGATAGATTATTAATATTGGGCGTAAGTCTATAAAAAAGTATGAATATATAATTTTATGTACATTACATAAATTTATAAAAAACTATTATATTCTGTTAGTTAGGATAATACGCTCTTTAGAGCGTGTTTAGAGAACAGCGTCACGCTGTATCCCGCACACGGCAGAGTAGGCAGAGGGAACCTAATGTTAAGACACTCCGTTCCCCGTTTTCCGCCGAGTTCTGGAGGCATTAGAGAAGAATAAATATATACCAAAAACTAACGTATATGGGCCATTTTGCATTGAACATATTTTCGTATTTTGAACGTATTATTAGTAATCAAACCAATTTGGCTGTACTGACTGTAAATGGCTGGATTTAATACCATTTGAATGTGACATTCTGAAGATGCAACAAATAAAAAAAACGAGTTCCCGCTGTTTTTCAATTGTTTTTAAAGCAAGCAAAATGAACGTATGTGACGAAGAAATTCGGTACATTTTAAAGTCTTATAACAAAAAAGGTAAAAATGCGACGAACGCCGCGAATTAAATTTGTGCGATGTACGGACCTAATGCGGTATCAATAACAAGCACAAATGTGGTTCAAGCGTTTCGTCTGGAAACTTTAGTGTGAAAGATAAGAGTATGTCACAGATAAAATCAGTGCCATCTTTGAGAAAGCGGAGCAAGATCGACATATTAGTAGCCACGACATTGCTGAAGAACTGGATGTTGATCATAAAATAGTTTTACGTTATTTACGAAAGTCTGGGTACAAGAAAAAAATTTACATTTGGATACCACCTAATGCAACGTGTATTCATTTGCGCTTCTTTCTTCTATTGTCAACAACTGACGAGGTTAAAAAAAGCTAGTAAATAGGAAGAGCGTGGTGTTCCACCATGACAACGCCAGACCGCACTCATCTATAGCCGCAGCAAAAATTGGGAGAGCTTGGCAGAGATGTATTGATGCATCCTCCGTATAACCCTGACCTTGCTCTATCAGATTTCCACCTGTTTCGGTCATTGCAGAACTCTTTAGAAAGCATAAAGTTAACTTCAAAAGAACATTGTAAACACTACCTGTCAGATTCAAAAACAAAAATCTTAAAATTTCTACAGGAATGCGGTCATGGCACTACCCATAAGATGGTAAAAAGTCATCAATGATATTATATATATATATACGTTCATAACCAGACAAAGAAACGTGAAGAACGATAATTTAATCCAAATATTTAACAATATTCTGTAGTAAAAATAGAAAGATCACCGGTTTGAATCGTGCCGGGGCTCGCCAAACTTCACTAATCACAACACTTTTGTTTTGTTTAATGAGAATTTAATTATTATTTTTGTTAAATAAGATATCAATTTAGTAGCAATAATGTGCTAACGGCGTAATTTTTACAATGCTGAGCAGCTGCTGCGCAGAAGGTAGTAAGGAGTGCGCATTTCAATTAGTAAGTATTTTTTTTAATATAATATACTGTCTTCCTCAACATATAGACGAAATTAACGCTAGCTAGTTGATGTATTAGATCAAGAAACATGTGAATAAGGAACATTACGTTACGCAATTATTCGATAAATAAATCAGAATTTTGTAAAAAGTACGACGCTGATATTGATTAAAAATAATTAAATTAGAAATTTCTTAAAAGCTCCGTTTCGTATATGTGCGTATATATGTAATCTCGTAGAGGCGCTACGAGAAACATCTACTCGACGAGTCTTACAATATGTGATAGCGTGTGTTTCATAAATGTTTTCTCGTTCACAACCAGATGGCATCAACACAAAATAAATTTATAGCGTAAATATATTGAATTGCTTATTTAATAACAATTCAACTGAGTGCAATGAATAATAATTACTAACAAATGATAGAGGCATAATGAATAAGAGAAAATAACAGAACAAAAAAAAATAATTTTATACTGTTTTCGTTCAATTTATATAATATTATTGTGTTAATACTAAATGTAATGTACTCTAAGTTGAAAAATATCAATTTGACATGAGGTTTTAAAATTTAATATTTGTGTACAAAGTAGCACTCACCTATCATATTGCAAGATAGGTCTAAGTTAGGCCCTAGTGTCACTTGACACTTCTTCGTTCTGTTTGTTGGACTGCCTATTACTATATGTATCCATGAATTAGCTCTACTAAATCATATGGCCCCGTGGCGCAGGTGGTAGCGCATCTGTAGTAAAAACAGAAAGGTCCCAGGTTCGAGTCCTGGCGGGGCTTTCCAAACTTAACTACTCACACCGCTTTTGTTATAATTTATAAGATTTTAATTATTGTTTTTGCTAAATAAGATATCAATTTAGTAGCAATAATGTGCTAACGGCGTAATTTTTACAATGCTGAGCAGCTGCTGCGCAGAAGGTAGTAAGGAGGGCGCATTTCAATTAGTATGTATTTTTTTAATATAATATACTGTTCTCCTCAACATATCGACGAAATTAACACCAATCTTTAAACTTCATAATTGTGAAAATAACTGTAAAAGCTGTCGATATCAGAATTTTTATGTACTAAACTTCTAATCTGACTTGATCTCTCATAGGCAATTGTGTCCAAAAACTTATATGGATCAAAAATGTAAGTTAGTTAACTATGTATATTTTTGGAATAAATTTAAAATAGAAACCTAGTTGATGTATTAGATCAAGAAACATGTGAATAAGGAACATATGACTTAATTCTTTAATAAATAAATCAGAATTTTATAAAAAGCACGACGCTGATATTGATTAAAAATAATTAAATTGGAAATTTCTTAAAAGCTCCGTTTCGTGTATGTGCGTATGTATGTAATCTCGTAGAGGCGCTACGAGAAACAACTACTGGACGAGTCTTACAATATGTGATAGCGTGTGTTTCATAAATGTTTTCCCGTTCACAACCAGATGGCATTAACTCAAAATAAATTTATAGCGTAAACATATTGAATTGCTTATTTAATAACAATTCAACTGAGTGCAATGAATAGTAATTACTAACAAATGATAGAGGCAAAATGAATAAGTGAAAATAACAGAACAAATAAAACCTTTTTTTTATAGTGTTTTCGTTCAATTTATATAATATTATTGTGTTAATACTAAATGTAATGTACCCTAAGTTGAAAAATATCAATTTGACATGAGGTTTTTAAATGTAATATATGTGTACAAAGTAGCACTCACCTATCATATTGCAAGATAGGTCTAAGATAGGCCCTAGTGTCACTTGACACTTCTTCATTCTGTTTATTGGACTGCATATTACAATATGTATCCATGAATTAGCTCTACTAAATCACATGGCCCCGTGGCGCAGGTGGTAGCGCATCTGTAGTAAAAACAGAAAGGTCCCAGGTTCGAGTCCTGGCGGGGCTTTCCAAACTTAACTACTCACACCGCTTTTGTTATAATTTATAACATTTTAATTATTGTTTTTGCTAAATAAGATATCAATTTAGTAGCAATAATGTACTAACGGCGTAATTTTTACAATGCTGAGCAGCTGCTGCGCAGAAGGTAGTAAGGGGTGCGCATTTCAATTAGTATGTATTTTTTTAATATAATATACTGTCTTCCTCAACATATCGATGAAATTAACACTAGCTAGTTGATGTATTAGATCAAAAAATATGTGAATAAGGAACATATGACCTAATTATTCGATAAATAAATCAGAATTTTGTAATAAACACGACGCTGATATTGATTAAAAATAATTAAATTGGAAATTTCTTAAAAGCTCCGTTTCGTGTATGTGCGTATGTATGTAATCTCGTAGAGGCGCTACGCGAAACAACTACTGGACGAGTCTTACAATATGTGATAGCGTGTGTTTCATAAATGTTTTCCCATTCACAACCAGATGGCATTAACTCAAAATAAATTTATAGCGTAAATATATTGAATTGCTTATTTAATAACAATTCAACTGAGTGCAATGAATAATAATTACTAACAAATGATAGAGGCAAAATGAATAAGTGAAAATAACTGAACAAAAAAAACCTTTTTTTATAGTGTTTTCGTTCAATTTAAATAATATTATTGTGTTAATACTAAATGTAATGTACCCTAAGTTGAAAAATATCAATTTGACATGAGGTTTTTAAATTTAATATTTGTGTACAAAGTAGCACTCACCTATCATATTGCAAGATTGGTCTAAGATAGGCCCTATTGTCACTTGACACTTCTTCATTCTGTTTATTGTACGGCATATTACAATATGTATCCATGAATTAGCTCTACTAAATCACATGGCCCCGTGGCGCAGATGGTAGCGCATCTGTAGTAAAAACAGAAAGGTCCCAGGTTCGAGTCCTGGCGGGGCTTTCCAAACTTAACTACTCACACCGCTTTTGTTATAATTTATAAGATTTTAATTATTGTTTTTGCTAAATAAGATATCAATTTAGTAGCAATAATGTACTAACGGCGTAATTTTTACAATGCTGAGCAACTTGAGCGCAGAAGGTAGTAAGGGGTACGCATTTCAATTAGTATGTATTTTTTTAATATAATATACTGTCTTCCTCAACATATCGAGGAAATTAACACTAGCTAGTTGATGTATTAGATCAAAAAATATGTGAATAAGGAACATGTGACCTAATTATTCGATAAATAAATCAGAATTTTGTAAAAAACACGACGCTGATATTGATTAAAAATAATTAAATTGGAAATTTCTTAAAAGCTCCGTTTCGTGTATGTGCGTATGTATGTAATCTCGTAGAGGCGCTACGAGAAACAACTACTGGACGAGTCTTACAATATGTGATAGCGTGTGTTTCATAAATGTTTTCCCGTTCACAACCAGATGGCATTAACTCAAAATAAATTTATAGCGTAAACATATTGAATTGCTTATTTAATAACAATTCAACTGAGTGCAATGAATAGTAATTACTAACAAATGATAGAGGCAAAATGAATAAGTGAAAATAACAGAACAAATAAAACCTTTTTTTTATAGTGTTTTCGTTCAATTTATATAATATTATTGTGTTAATACTAAATGTAATGTACCCTAAGTTGAAAAATATCAATTTGACATGAGGTTTTTAAATGTAATATATGTGTACAAAGTAGCACTCACCTATCATATTGCAAGATAGGTCTAAGATAGGCCCTAGTGTCACTTGACACTTCTTCATTCTGTTTATTGGACTGCATATTACAATATGTATCCATGAATTAGCTCTACTAAATCACATGGCCCCGTGGCGCAGGTGGTAGCGCATCTGTAGTAAAAACAGAAAGGTCCCAGGTTCGAGTCCTGGCGGGGCTTTCCAAACTTAACTACTCACACCGCTTTTGTTATAATTTATAACATTTTAATTATTGTTTTTGCTAAATAAGATATCAATTTAGTAGCAATAATGTACTAACGGCGTAATTTTTACAATGCTGAGCAGCTGCTGCGCAGAAGGTAGTAAGGGGTGCGCATTTCAATTAGTATGTATTTTTTTAATATAATATACTGTCTTCCTCAACATATCGATGAAATTAACACTAGCTAGTTGATGTATTAGATCAAAAAATATGTGAATAAGGAACATATGACCTAATTATTCGATAAATAAATCAGAATTTTGTAATAAACACGACGCTGATATTGATTAAAAATAATTAAATTGGAAATTTCTTAAAAGCTCCGTTTCGTGTATGTGCGTATGTATGTAATCTCGTAGAGGCGCTACGCGAAACAACTACTGGACGAGTCTTACAATATGTGATAGCGTGTGTTTCATAAATGTTTTCCCATTCACAACCAGATGGCATTAACTCAAAATAAATTTATAGCGTAAATATATTGAATTGCTTATTTAATAACAATTCAACTGAGTGCAATGAATAATAATTACTAACAAATGATAGAGGCAAAATGAATAAGTGAAAATAACTGAACAAAAAAAACCTTTTTTTATAGTGTTTTCGTTCAATTTAAATAATATTATTGTGTTAATACTAAATGTAATGTACCCTAAGTTGAAAAATATCAATTTGACATGAGGTTTTTAAATTTAATATTTGTGTACAAAGTAGCACTCACCTATCATATTGCAAGATTGGTCTAAGATAGGCCCTATTGTCACTTGACACTTCTTCATTCTGTTTATTGTACGGCATATTACAATATGTATCCATGAATTAGCTCTACTAAATCACATGGCCCCGTGGCGCAGATGGTAGCGCATCTGTAGTAAAAACAGAAAGGTCCCAGGTTCGAGTCCTGGCGGGGCTTTCCAAACTTAACTACTCACACCGCTTTTGTTATAATTTATAAGATTTTAATTATTGTTTTTGCTAAATAAGATATCAATTTAGTAGCAATAATGTACTAACGGCGTAATTTTTACAATGCTGAGCAGCTGCTGCGCAGAAGGTAGTAAGGGGTACGCATTTCAATTAGTATGTATTTTTTTAATATAATATACTGTCTTCCTCAACATATCGACAAAATTAACACTAGCTAGTTGATGTATTAGATCAAGAAATATCTGAATAAGGAACATATGACTTAATTATTCGATAAATAAATCAGAATTTTGTAAAAAGTACGACGCTGATATTGATCAAAAATAATTAAATTGGAATTTCCTTAAAGCTCCGTTTCGTGTATGTGCGTATGTATGTAATCTCGTAGAGGCGCTACGAGAAACAACTACTGGACGAGTCTTACAATATGTGATAGCGTGTGTTTCATAAATGTTTTCCCGTTCACAACCAGATGGCATTAACTCAAAATAAATTTATAGCGTAAACATATTGAATTGCTTATTTAATAACAATTCAACTGAGTGCAATGAATAGTAATTACTAACAAATGATAGAGGCAAAATGAATAAGTGAAAATAACAGAACAAATAAAACCTTTTTTTTATAGTGTTTTCGTTCAATTTATATAATATTATTGTGTTAATACTAAATGTAATGTACCCTAAGTTGAAAAATATCAATTTGACATGAGGTTTTTAAATGTAATATATGTGTACAAAGTAGCACTCACCTATCATATTGCAAGATAGGTCTAAGATAGGCCCTAGTGTCACTTGACACTTCTTCATTCTGTTTTTTGGACTGCATATTACAATATGTATCCATGAATTAGCTCTTCTAAATCACATGGCCCCGTGGTGCAGGTGGTAGCGCATCTGTAGTAAAAACAGAAAGGTCCTAGGTTCGAGTTCTGGCGGGGCTTTTCAAACTTAACTATCCACACCGCTTTTGTTATAATTTATAACATTTTAATTATTGTTTTTGCTAAATAAGATATCAATTTAGAAGCAATAATGTGCTAACGGCGTAATTTTTACAACGCTGAGCAGCTGCTGCGCAGAAGGTAGTAAGGAGTGCGCATTTCAATTATTATGTATTTTTCTTTAATATAATATACTGTTTTCCTCAACATATCGACGAAATTAACACCAATCTTTAAACTTCATTATTTCAAAAATAACTGTAAAAGCTGACGATATCAGAATTTTTATGTACTTTTAACTTCTAATCTGACTTGATCTCTAATAGGCAATTGTGTCCAAAAACTTATATTAATCACAAATGTAAGTTTGAAATGGAAACCTAGTTGATGTATTTGATCAAGAAACATGTGAATAAGGAACATATGACTTAATTATTCGATAATTAAATCAGAATTTCGTTGAAAGCTCCATTTCGTGTATTTGCGTATGTTTGTAATCTCGTAGAGGCGTACCATATGTAATAGCGTGTGTTACATAAACTTTTTCGCCTTCACCACCAGATGGCATAAATCCAAAATAAATTTATAGCGTAAATATATTGCATTGCTTATTCTTTTATGTTGAATGACAATTTTACTGTGTGCAATATACTTACAAATAATAGAGGCATAATGAATAGGAGGATATAACAGAATAGAATAAATAATGTTTTTTTTTCTTGTTACACAATCAATTTGGGTAATTATTAAGATAATATTGATAGTAGAACCTCAACATAGTTTCGATAATTTTCCGTATGGTAAAATACTATTGACAATTTTTATTTAATATGTTAGATTGATGAAGATTAGATTTTCTTTTCACAATAATCATTTGAAATCAATCCTATTATACTTGTACCGCCAGATGCAATATGTTAGATATGAAAATATATCAACAGAATATCAAAATATCTATCTTCTTCACCTTAAAAATGTGAATCAAGGCCAATGTCTTGTTATTTCTGGAAAACTAACAGACTCTCTTAAATAAATAATGTTTAGCCACTTCACAAGATTGCAGCCGCTCGCCGAAATAAGAAACCTGATGTTGCTTTGTCTTTTGAAGCTTGTATGCTATTATAAACTTTTGTTTACACATTCTTTTGTGTGTCAAAGTTAAAATTTTATATCATGGTCCCATAAATATAAGTAAATTTTATGTATTATAAAGAAACTATCGCAACATTTTTCGGCAACATTTCTTGAACCATACCTACCTAGTGCTAAGACACCACGTTTTCTATTTTCGGCTGATTTCTGGAGGTATTGCGTGTTGAGTGGCGTAACTCAACGCCGCGCCTAACTTCGACACTAAAGCGAAGAAATTTTGTGAACTGTAAAACGGTAAGCCACCTCTTTTCCCGTTTCAGCAAAAAAAATCGAGAAATCCCTTCGTAGTGTTCGCCGTGCAGAATTTATTTCACAAAACCTATAAATTTAAAATTAACAACAGCTCTCCAATTAACATTAGGCAAAAAAAAAATTATTGCAAAAATTTGTACTTGAAACATATAAAATGACATCAGGAATTTTGCTAAAAGCCACTTTAATAGCGAAACTAAATAGAAAGTTCATACTTGAAGCCCAGGTATTTACAACAAGTGCAACTTTATAATCGCATATGGAGCTCACGCTTAACTTTACAATAACGCTTTAAATGTATTTTGATACGAGAGTAAATGTTGTTATAGTAATAAAGTTTTCTAGTTTTAGTTCACGTGGAAAATGTTAATATTATGAAATTAATATCCGTATCGCAAAATAAAACGGAACCTCCATAGGAGCATTTTGCTGTACATCTTTCTGTTCTGTACATCTATCTGTTCTGAGACAGTCGTGGCGCAGCGGCACGAGGTGTGACTGTAAAACCGACTGGTTGTGGGTTCGATTCCCACTCGAGGAGATGAAATATTTATTTAAATTTACATTTCCATTTCTTTGCTCTGGTGACGAGGTTAAGCGCGGCGTTGAGTTCTGCCACTCACTCTGCCTCCAGAATTCAGCAGAAAGTGGGGAACGGAGTGTCTTAACACTAGCTTCCCTCTGCTTATCCTGCTGTGTGCGGGATACAGCGTGAAGCTGATTTATTTATTTTATTTTATCTATCTGTTTGTCAGAATGAAACGCGTGTATCAAGTTTAAATTAATATCCAGTACTCAGAAGGTTTATAATCCCTTCGAGTATAGAAAAAATCACGTTTCTAAGTCAACGCAATCAAAAGATACGGCCTTTTATGCTCCGTTTATTATTATGAAATTCACCGCGAAATCAGAATTTATATGTTACTTCCCATTGACCTAGAATCATGAAATTTGACAAGGAATGACCTATTTCGAAAATATGTAATTATATAGTTATAAGTTTATCATAGGAAGAAATCTTACAAACTCATATATGTAGTTAACTTAATATAAAAATGAACAGTCGCAGCGCAGTGATTGTAAACGCGGCTTGTTGTGGGTTCGATACCCACCCGATAATCTATACTAATATAATAAAGCGGAAGAGTTTGTTTGTTTTAACGCTAAGATCTCTGGAACAACTGGTCGGATTTACTTTTTTTGATTCAATTCATAGTTAGCCAATAACAATAATTAGGAACGCCATCGTATTACTTTAAGCGATTGCGCTGCAGAAATAGTTAAATATATGTAACTACATCGTAATACAAAAACATTCCGTTTCATTAGGTCTAAAATAAAGTCCGCTACACACTTTATCTATCTCTTATAAATAAGTCACAAGACATTTTATGACAAAAAGTAATTGAAAATTGTAAGGTGATATTTTTCATCGATTTCTCTCTTCACATATATATTGAAACTTACGAGTTATTTCAACATCAAGGAAATTTAATAAAGATAATCTTCGGCTTTTATAGCATTTAGTTTGGACGTATATACTTTTTGAGAAAATGTAACATTAAAATAATTCAACGCTCAGTTTACGGCAGCAAGCCTAGCCTCGAGTCCTGCGGGGTGCGCCCTTGCCGCCGATGACGTGCTTTTATACAACCACATAGTGTTCATGTTTGAATGTATCAATCTATTATCTATTAAAGTATTATAGGTGGTATGCGGGGAATCCGCGAGTGAGCCGCTAGTTTAATACAAAATAAACGCATACGCCCGGATACTTACAAATTTCAAGTATTTTAAGCTGTGTTTCTTGTTGACATAATCATAATTATAATTTAAAAATATATATATAAATTGTCTCAATTACGTCATATAATCAATTTATAGTTTTTTTTTCAATTTGACATAAATATTAATATTAATAAAAATATGTTAATATTAATAAAGCATCACATATTTTCTTGTTGTTTGTAAACGAAAGTATCAAAGACGTATCGTGATAGAACAACAGCAATAGTACTTGAAAGACCAGTGAATTTTTTATTTCCACGTCAGTCCATTAAGTCATTAGAAATGTATAGTTCAAAATCCGGTAATGGAAGCTTACCACATCGTGTTTCGCAAAGGTGAATCCAATTATTGTTTTAAAAATGCATCTGTAGTAAACCGTGAACTGTGAACCGTTTGTATTATTTAAGAGGTAAGCTGTATTAGTGTATGAATTTTTTTTTGTGCCTTTAAATATGTATTTGAAATATTATTGGATAGTATTATACAAAAAAAATGACATCTGACATTTTTTATATTTCAAAACAAAATGTATATTATGTATAATATTACTGACGTTTATATGACGTCAATGCAGCCAGCATTGAGTCACTCAATATGCAATGTCTTTCTAGGGAAGGTTTACTACGAGAGAGATACAACGTAAACCTAAAAATAATATATTTTGGACTATTTAAAGATTTATCAAATTCAGAATCAATCCTCTAACATTTGAAGCCAATTAAAATAGATTGGAAAAGCAGAGCGCGATAAGGTGAGGCACGATCGCTCAAACCTGCCAATTTCAGCGGAATTCATTCGCAAAAGTTGTTCATTTTACAGCAACTGTATTTTGTATTTTTCAATATTCCTACGGGTGTTGTTTTATTTTGATTTATTGTAGCACTCATGTTTCATGTTGGGTGTACGGTTGAAGGTAATTTAATTACGAATTAAAATCTGAAATAGGTGATCTATAATGTTGAGCGTGCGACTTCAAACATTTCGTTTATATCTTCTCCCTGGTGACGAGGCAAAGAGCGGTGTTGAGTTCCGCCACTCAACACGCAATGCCTTCAGAATTCGTCGAAAAGTTAGGAAGTGGAGGGTTTTAACACTAAGCTCCCTATGCCTATCCTGCTACATATAAAGTTGACAGGCACGTTTTAATTAAGTAAAAAAAAATATTGCTAGTTTTATAATTTGTAATTATCTCTGATATGTTTCAATATAACACCTAACAACATCGTGGTGCAATGGTCGCGTGATCAAATCTGAACGAATTTTATAAGCATAGCCATTCAGGACACAATGAATATTAACGAAAACACAGTAAAATTTTTACAATTTATCTAAAAAAAAATATCTAAAAAATGAAATATATTTATAACTTTGGAAAGGAAAACATTGAGTAAATTCTGTTTTTACAGTTCACATATTATACTTACTTTATTTTAACATAAAAAACATATCCTCATATATAACGCAACTCAAAGAAAATTTTATTGTGCATTCGTAATCAGCATTTTCGTATGGTTTTTTCGGCGAGCTTTGTGAACGTAACACTCGTTATCGTTGCAAAGCCTTATTTGTAATATGCTGCATACATGCTGACAGAATGTGAGAAATTTAAAGAAATGATATGGCAAAATTTACTTCGATGTTTTAATTTTCTTTTTCATTATTTGATATTACTCAACAAGAAATATTACTAAAACTTCCAAATAGTGTTTGTACAGGAAATTTTTATACTTACTCATAAAGGAATTCTGAGAAGGATAGCTAGTAACAGTTAGGTTAGTATTACATCGTTACTATACACAATAGACTTGATTTTATTACAAAACCATGGTCCTTGTCCAATTTTAAAGAAAATTTCATCGCAAATGCTGTAAAACAATCCAAATAAAAATTATAGAAAAGGGGCTCTCAAATGGGTTTGTGTAAGCTTCACTAAATCAAGTTATTTTTTCGATTTCTGTTTAAACAGTATGATGGTCGAATACGTACATATTTAACCCCTTCAATTATGCAACCCCTTTTCCAGTTCTTGCAATTTTCTTTGTAATTTTGTAATCATTCTGTCATTTTCATCGTATTGTGTAAGTTCCGAAAAGGCAATAATGTAAAATCTATTTACTTTTTTCAATAGACGTACTTACTACTCAATAATTGAATATTTTTTCTTTAATATTTGCGCAGTATCGTAATTGTTCTTTAAAACTTGGCGTAATATGCATATTTTACTTTCGTTTATTGAAAGTGCATAACTACAAAACGTTGCCACACACAATATCTATCTCCAAATCTAGAGAGATTTCTCACTTGATTTTCATATATCTATCTATATTATAGAACTCTATTCAAAAATGTAATATTTTTATTTTAAATGTATAGAAACTGAAGCTAAAAGAAATGTACTATAAAATGCGTGATAAAATAAAAAAATAATTTTATGTAGACGTATCTAAACTGATTGAGGCATATCATTACAAATGCTTCCTAGGAAAATGTTACACGTCAAACACGTAAAAGTAAAACAATCACAAATTGAAAAAAAACACATATCATGTGTCAAATTTTTATTTTCAATTGTCTTGTTTCTTTCGAGAAGGATTATTAACAGTTGTATATAAAAGAAAATATGATCAATTATAATATTTTTATTGGAGAATTTATTAGCATTTATTATTCATAAATATATCATCAGTAAAGAGATTTGTACATCGATTAAAATAATAAAATTATTATGTGTTGAATGCCTACCATGACTGGCATGGATGAGAAATAAACAATGTATTATTTGTGTGTTTGATATATTTTACATTAGATATTATCTTCGTCTTCTCCTTATTTTCTTACACGTCTTTTTGTTCGCTGTGAATTTAATTTAATGCAGATGCAACAAAACCCGCAATGCAAAATAGGTACTTTGACCGCCGGCACCTTGGCAAGGGCCTGGTGTTGATAACCAGGATGCCTTGGTCTCCTAGGATACCTTATTGATTCGCAGAAGTATCATTATGACTATTTTTATAGTAGTTCCTGTATGGAAAAAAGTGTTGTAGAACGCCTTTCTCTATCTCCTGACCTACAGCAACGAAATTAATCTGCATTCAGGCTGGACTCGCACAATGGCTCTGGAGACATTAACAACCGTCGAAAATGGCCTTGCCAAGATTGTAACCTAAAACTTAAAAGGACCGGCGCATTTTTCACGATACCTTAAACTCAATATTATATATATGCTAAGAATTATATATTTTACAATATTTTATTATTATGTTATTATAGAGTCGAGATAAATATGTATTCGTACTAACATTTAAATAAAATACAAGCAACATTGTAGCTTATCTAGGTCACATCTGCAAAACGTATCAAGGTGACCTAGTTTAGGTTTAGGTATACCTTTCCCTTTCTAACCAATAACAGGCATCCCTTTTAGCCAGTCGATCCACCCCAGTATGCAGCCGGAACTCTCGACCGATTCACGTTTGAGAAGTACGCTTCATATTAAAGTTCATATTGTATGAATGTAAACGTAATTATAGCTTGTGTATAAAATACATAATTTATTATACAACTAGCTATATTGTTTATTCAACTTGAAATATTACATTGTACATTTAAACAACAAATGTTTGCGTGTGACTATAAGCGCTACGATGGTGGGTTGGATTCCCACTTGAGGGTGTGAAATATTTTCATATCCTCGTTCTGGTGACGAAGCATAACTTTGAGATCCACAGCTCAACAGACAATGCATTCACAAGTCGACGGAAAGTAGGAAACGGAAGTGTCTTAAAGTGTCTTTATACTGAGATACCAGGTTCGCTTGGCATAGCAAGGTTGCTATATGCGGTATACAGGGTGTAAAAAAATGTAAGAATGTATTGAGTATTTCTCGAACACAACGTGTTTCCTAGCTAATGATGCTATCTGCAGTGCGACTTGTTAACAAGTAGGTAAAATGCTTATTTCTTATCACACTCTGAAATAATGAACATTTATTCTATTTTAAATAATTATTCTATTTTCAATACAAACTAATATTTGAAGATATTTTAATGTTTATTAAAAAAAAAATTAATACACATAGTAGGGCAGGCAGAGGGAGGCTAGTGTTAAGACACTCCGTTCCCCACTTTCCGCCAAGTTCTGGAGGCATTGCGAGTTGAGTGGCGGAAATATGGCGTGCGTTGCTTCGACACCAGATCGAAGAAATGAAAATATAAATGTAAATAAATATTTCATCTCCGAGTGGGGATCGAACCCACACTCAATTGATTTAATAGTCACACTTTGTGCTCCGGCACCACGACTGGCCTCAATGTAATGTAACAATTAAATTATCTAAAAAACTAGAGCGGGTGTGTTAGGATTTATATTTAGTATAACCAGAAACTACTACAGTGTTTCTATATACTAAGGATTGACGCGACCAGAGCGCTACAGTTGCGGTACAATTTACACCAGTAATTTTTTTCAGTCAACTTTTGTTGTTATTTTAAAATAAGTCTACAAGTTGAATTTAATAACTTTTAGGGTTCTGTATATCAGGAGACAAAAACAGAATCTTTATAGGAACACTTAGTTGTGCGTCTGCATGTCTGTCAGTCCATCTATCAAGACATTTATCTCAAGGTCATATGGAGGTGTCACACTAAATTTAATATCATATATTCAGGCCTATGGTCCCTTGGAGCACAGAAAAAATAAGCTTCTAAGCCTATGGGCGATACGATCATGCAATTTGTATGAAATTCCTACCTACGGGCACTTTCTATAAGTAGTACGACCTATAATTATAAAATTTTGCAGGAAGTAAGAACTTAAAGTGTGTATAAAGAAAGAATATCGGATATCTGAAAATTTAAAAAATGGTGCTGGAATTGGAATTTTATACGATATAAAATATATAAAAAACATAATAAAGTAATTGTAAATAATAGTAGTAGTCACACCTCGTGCTGCTGCGATACGACTGGCCTCTATATAATTTAACTAGATAAAATAAAAACATAATTGAATAAAGACAGATTATAAATATTAATATCATATATCATTGATAATAATTATTTATAAAGATATTTTTATTTTCTTGCTTTGATAACAGGACAAAGCGCAACGTTAAGTTCCACCATCCAATACGCAATGTCTCAAATATTCAGCGAAAAGTAGGGAGCGAAGTTTCTTAACTCTAGGCTAGTTCTCCCTACCCTACTATACGGGATACAGCGGAAACTAAAACAAAAGTTGGCAGAAGCTATTCCAATATCACAGATATAAGCTTGGAAACAAAGTTCGAGTGTAATCGCGAAATTAGAGGGAGACAGAAGTATTGGATAAGTTACCAATACAAGAAGAGTGCGAATTTATCCACCAATGACAGGCGAGAGCGTTCTGCGCGTGTCTCATACAGGCCCAAACGGCCGAATGATCTACACGTGTTTATCGTCACGATCGATACATTAAAAATACTACGACATTAACAAAAATAACTTATTGCAAAGAAATAATTCAATTGATAATTATAGCAAAATCAAATCGTACGTTATACGTCTACGTCCTCACCTCAGCAGGTATCTTGGTTAATTTCTTTAGGTATGAGTTTGAAATATTTTTTATAGATACTGCTTCCTGTAAAAGGAGCGCAGACGCTTCCACCCTGTATACGGTTTTATAGGATCTTACGCTATCACCGTACTTAATTAATGCAATAATATTGATGACGATTGACGTTAGTCCCCAATAATATTTGTTGTATTGTCTTCTATGCAACAGTAATCATTTACGTTTTTATTATATGTATAATTATACATATACATATAAAATTCTAAGATATAACTTTTATCATTAACTATACTGGCTGGCTTTCTGTAGTTAGAATTGTTATAGTACAATTTGTCTCGGGCAATACTATTTTATCTGGGCTTCTAAGTATACAGC
This sequence comes from Heliconius himera, assembly GCA_021202915.1. NCBI lineage: Eukaryota > Metazoa > Arthropoda > Insecta > Lepidoptera > Nymphalidae > Heliconius > Heliconius himera. The sequence goes on from JAJHJA010001311.1 coordinate 44,679, forward strand.
TGGCTATCGTTTCAGATTACTTAAACTATTTTTTTACTTTTCGAAGAATTCTTACATTCTTTTTCACTGTATTTTTATCAATATTTATGTTAGAAATATATACTGTTCTTTTAATATTTTTATTTTATCATGATAAATTGAGGCTAACATGGCGCCGCGCTGTGGGACAGTGTCTGACCGCAAATTCTCTGTTTGTAGAATATTTTTTTACTCTACCAGGTAAAACTAAGTGCGGCATTGCGTTAGAGTCGATCGTTGGTGATAAAATCTTAGTTATGAAATATGTAGCTATTTTTCTTTACTTCTATTTTTTTATACATTCATTAATTAATTCATTCGTTATAGTAATGACATATTTGCACTTGTATTTTGATATTTTCATAATTTGCAAGAGATTATTAATATTTATATGGTATATAGGTCAAATATTTAATGATATGGTATATATGAAAATTAATTTACTTACATATATTTATTAAATATTTTGTTTTCTTTTAAATATTTCTAATCTGTAATACAATTTTAATTATTTTTTTCATACAAAAAGATAGTTATAACTTCCTCCTGTCTTGTGTAGTTAAATGCTAAGCTAGGTGCAGTAATGGTGAATTATCATAGACTTAGACAATGAGAAATGGAATTATGTATATAAAATAAAACGTCAGAGGCTGTCGTGGCGCAGGGGCACAAGGCTATGACGGGACGCTTGTGGGTCCTATCCCCATTCGAGGAAATCTCTGGCACAAAAGCAGAAGAGCGGCGTTGAGCTCCGCCACACAATACGTAATGCCTCGAAATATGAAATATTTGTCGGAAAGTGGGGAACCGAGTGTCTTGACACTAAGCCCTCTGACTCTGCCTACCCTGCTGCATCTTAAAGATGATTTTTTTTTAAATTTTTAAATAGAATATCTACTAAACGATATTTTCCTGTAAAAATATTTTATATTTTTTTAGAAAACTGCTGCATTTACTGAATAGTAATTTTTCTAAGTGTATATAATTAATGTAACGAGTTAAGATAAGGTACACATTTTATCCTCGTTTTACCTTGTCTTTTTAGCTTACTGTAATAAATGAGTTCATTTCCTTTTATACTTTCCGTATAATCTATTATTTTACGTTTACATTACACAACATATCTACAAGAAATTTAATATTTATAATTTAATTAATTTTAAATTATTAATAGAAAGAGAGGAAGTACACGTTTCAAAGTGTATGAGTATCTAAGTTTAAATTAAACTTGTGACTGTGTTTAATTAATACGAAACTTCCAGGCAAATATCTACCTAGCAAGAAGTTTCAATACTAAGCAAAGTCTGTTAGTTATTGGTGATGTTCTTGTTGAAATTATTCTTGAACAGTTATATATCAGTAGTGGTTAGTTATTAAAAAAGTAACTAACATAATTTTCGATGTATATAATCTATTATATTTTTATTGTCTTTTCTATTGTCAGCTTCACGCTTTATCCCGCGCTTAGTAGACTAGGCAGTGGGAACCTAGTGTTAAAACACTCCGTTCCCCACTCGCCACTCAGTCCTGGAGGCATTGCGTGTTGTGTGGCGGAACTCAACGCCGCGCTTTGCATTGATACCAGAGCGAAGAAATGAAAATATAAATTCAAATAAATATTTAATTTCTTCGAGTGGGAATTGAACTCATAACCAGTCGCGCTTACAGTCACACTTTGTGCCCCTGCGTCACAGCGACCTAACTGGCATTTTTCTATTGTCTATTATCCATTATTCGTTTATAGTTTCCTTTTGCCGTTGTCCGTTGTCAATTGTCCTCTTTATACTATTCGCTGTCCGCTGTCCGCAACCGGATATCCACTATCCGCTGTCCACTGTCTCCTGTCCCAGTGGAGTTCAGTTCCAGTTCTCCTGTCCACTGTCTCCTGTCCACTGTCTCCTGTCCCCTGTCCGCTGTTGTCCAGGTTGTTGTCCGCTGTCAGCTGGCTGCTTGCGTGTTCGTGCATTATCATAGTATTGATATTGTGTCGAGATAATGTGATTATTATGTTATGTGTTATTTAGGAAACAAAACAATCTCATAACATTTGATTGAGCTTTGCTTACTCTTATTATTTTCATGACTATGAAACTTTACCACAAAAACATAATCTGTTAAATGTGTAAATTAATAATAATCCAACATAAGAGATTTAGCTATATTAGATTAGTCTATACCAGTTTTAGCTTTTTCAATTGGCAAGTATTTTTTTAATTTAAATATCACCACTGCTGAGCTACCTAAGCTAAACTTATTTATCTGTGCAGCTGATAGGAAAGGTCGCGCCAATATCAATCTAGTGAGAATTGGAGCGGCTTAATATTGATATATTACGACGGTAACAACATTGATCATGATATGATATTTTAAATTATAAAGATAATCATTTTCGTTGAATTTCCTTATGTTACTAATATATACATTTTTGTAAATAAATACATTAAGGAATATAAAAACTTACTCTTCCGACGGTGGGACAAGAGTTTATGACTTCAGAATAAGAATTATCATTTGTTTGGATGTTGGACACTTACAACGTACAATTTCTCGATTCTAGGTCAACGGAAATTACAAGTAATAAAAATTGACAAACTTAGGGTTATGCACTCATTTTGTAAGAAAAAACAACTACAAATATAAGTTTGTTTAATTGTATGTGTAATTTTTTTTTCTATAAAATACTATAGGTATTTCATTTTTTTGGACTTTTCTCTTCATTTGAAACTTCTCACTTCATGCCAAATTTTATAATTGAAGGTAAGAAGTATCTATAGGTTTTCATTACGCGCCAATTTTCACACAACATACAGCAACATCGATGCATAAATGCTCGTATCTTTTGATTGCATTGATTTAGAAGCTTAACTTTCTCGTTGCTTCAAGGTACCACAGATTTGAAAAATTGATATTAAATTCAACTTCATTCCTCTACGCAAACTTGAGATAAACGATCTTGACAGTCGGACAGACGGCCTATATTATAAGTGAACTTAACTTAACTTAACTTAGCTTCACGCTTTATCCCTTGCGGGGTAGTCAGAGAGAACGGAGCGCCAAACGCTACGGTCTCTACATACCTCTTTCGCCTCGTCCACTGTCATCAACCTCTTCATACATGCCCTTCGGGGGGTCCTCATGCTTTTTACGTGACCTTCCTCCAGTATCTTTGATACTGTGTTTTCGAAGGTCAACCGAGGTCTCCCCCTACCTCTCTTACCGCTCACTTTTCCATCATAAATCTTTTTTGCCATTCTTTCATCACTCATTCGTTCGACGTGCCCAAACCAGCTGAGCACGTTCTTCTTCATTCTCACCGTGACATCCTTGCTAGTGCCTGCCATTCTGTGTACCTCTTCATTGCGGATTCGATCAGCTAAGCTGACTCCGCATATCCTACGAAGAGATCGCATCTCCACAGCATTCATCTTTCTTTCATTCTTCTTCTGTAATATCCACGTTTCGCTACCGTATAACAGAGTCGGTACCAAAACTGCATTGTGTACGGCCAAACGTGCAGCTGTGCTGACGTTTTGCCGTCTCATCAATGCAGCTAAGGCTCCGTTAACCTTGTTACCGGCAGCAATACGCCTTTCCACATCCATCTCGTATCTTCCATCTCTACTGAACATACTTCCCAAGTATACCACTTCATTCACTTGTTCTAATATCTTACTATTTACACTGATCTTACATTCCGTCCTTTCTTCATCTCTTTCAAAAATCTGTCAAAAGTGAACATCCATTATATTATAAATGTTCCGTTTTTAAAGTTTTAAGATACAGAACAATAAAAAAAATAGTAATTTTGTGCTTATTTAAGTAAGACTATACACTCTACAGATCATAAAAATACTAATAAAAATACAAAAAAAACAAAAACTTTTATTGCCACGTGAAATTATTCATGTAAAATAATTTGATAAGATTTTGCAATAAAACTAGTTTGATACTTTGCATCTAAGCTGCTTTATTCGCTTCAACTACCAAAGGCTTAAAAGTAACAGTATAAGTGACTTGCTTCACTGGAGCTTGCTATTGAGCTTCTAAAGCTTTGTAGCACATAAGTTTGTTGCTCTTATTTTTACAATAAAGAGGTCAATCGTGGCACAGGGGCACCGATGTGTGATTGTAAACGCGACCGGTTGGTGTTCGATGCGCACTCGAGGAAATGAAACTTATTTAAATTTATATTTTCATTTTTTCAGTACAGCGTTCAAAAGTACAGCATTGAGTTCCGCCACTTAAAACGCAACACTTCCAGAAATCGGCGGAACATTGGGAACGTCTTATCACTAGGTTCCCTACCTACGCTACCCTACCTTATGAGAGTTTTCTCCCATATAGCAAAGTAGGCAAACGGAACCCAGAGTTAAAAACCTCCATTACAATTATATAATTTTTTTCTATTATATATTTTGCAACAATTTTATGTGTGGCTATTCTACTAAATCATAGTTGAAAATTACATTTTTCAACTTCTTTAAATAAAAAATATAAAATTAAAAGAAAAAAAATATATTGAAAAGCTAGCAGTATGCAGCAGTAGTATGTATGCACATATTTTTAATATTTGTATCTATATTAAATACAATTGAACAGTCTGTCTATGATTTCAAAATAAACGTGTTTGTCCATACAGCTATTTACACGATAGCAAAACACAAACAAACAATTTAAAAAATTTTACCTGTCTGTCTAGACTAAACTCCAGAACAATTGAACTTATCTTAATAAGACTAAAACTGAAACATAGAGGAGGTTGTGGAGCAACATATAGGAAGATTTTATAGTGGTATTCGCGCGAGATCGGGATTTCCGAAGCAGAAAAGGTTTTCTAATTAATTCCTTTTATACATTTAAATTAAAATTGTTATAGTAAAATGTTTGAAGCCGCGCTAGGGTTTCCTAGGTAAATAATAATATCATACAAAAGCTGTCTATTAAATAATACTGTAGTCTTTGAAGTTTTAATATTTGTCTTCAACTCCCGGCTCCGGTCAATTAGCGAGTTGGTTCGTCCGGCGCGCTAACGAGATTATTCCGTTTTATTAACAACATTTAATAGTACGCTCCTGAAGTTAAATTGTTTTGAAAATTTAATATAATTCGTTATAATTATTTTTATATTTAGTATCCTAAAGTGTGTAAAACTTCCGTAAGAAACAAATGTCTAAAATCATAATTTTAAAGTAAACGAGTACGTTGAACTGATGAACTAATCAGGAAGTTTTAGAGTTAATTTTTCGGCAGAGGTAGGAGCGAGATGTAGAACAGCCAAATCTCTTTAAATTTTGTTCAAAGATCTCTCTTCTGTCTAGAGCCATCATCAATTCATTTCTAGAGCGTATATAAGGCAGCACTTATGCAATAACTTAAAATTAGGTTGAGAGAGGAGCTCGAACAGTGAAGATGAGTGTCAATACACATTTAAAAGAGACCCTTCTCTTGGCTCTCAAGTACCAGGCATTGCTATGAGTTCCTGACCCTCCAGTATAGCCTGTCATGAACACTTTAAATCCATGGATTTTTTTTCATCCAATTGAATATTATTGATTGATTATAGAGTCTACTAAAAATATTCCGGATTTTGAATAATAAATAGGTATATGTATAAAGTATCGATAACTTGTTCTATTAAATTGGTCTATATCAATTTTTACTATTTTATCTTGAAATCATTAAAAAGTTAGTTTATTTTTTTGTTATTGTTTGCGTAAGTTTTGTATATATTGGTATAGTTTTGATATCGGTGTGATAAATTCATCAAAAAGTGAAGAAAATACAATATTACAGTAGTATCAAACTTTCTAATGTTATGAATGATTGCTTTGACTTAAAAGCTTTATTTTTCTGCCTCAAGGGACCTTAAATTTAAGTAGTTGATAATAATTTCAGTTTGACACCATTCCATGCAATCTGGAGATAAATGGTCTTGACAGACGGACAGACAGAGATATTTCCTTTTGATATATGGATCCTTGAAAATTAATAAGACAGAAATAAGATGGGATACAAACGAACGAACATTTCAACTTACAATTATGTTAATACTGAAATCATTTTAAGTAAAACAAGTATTGCTGGAAACGTGAGTTAGGAATACATTCTCAAAATCAAGTAATTTTATAAAAAAATATTTGGTAACAGGCAAACAAGCTAAGTGTCTCTTGAAAAAAAATAATTTTTGAGTTGAACCTGTTCACATTTGGGTAAATTATGAATATTTACCTAAAACTATTACCACATTACATTATTGAGGCCGGTCGTGGCGCAGCAGCACGAGGTGTGACTGTAAAACCGACTGGTTGTGGGTTCGATCCCCACTCGACAAGATGAAATACTTACTTAAATTTATATTTCCATTTCTTCGCTCTGGTGTCGAGGTTAAGCGCGGCGTTGAGTTCTGCCACTCAACACGCAATGCCTCCAGAATTCGGCAGAAAGTGGGGAACGGAAGTGTCTTAACACTAGGTTCCCTCTGCCTCTGCCTGCTGTGTGCGGGATACTGCGTGAAGCTGATTTATTTGATTTATAACTATTACCACGTTTCCATTACAGTATAATATTTTATTTCATTGTGCCCAGTTAATTAACCACCGATACATAGTTCAATTATTTAGTTGACGAGTAAATTATGCCAACACATTATGTCAGTTCAAGCTGAAACTAATCAATTGTCAATTATGTTAATATAACAGTGGTCAATTATTGAATTGCATTATCTTTGCATAACTGTATTGTATTTGTAGCTTCGTCCCCCACTATATTTGGGAAGTATGTTCAGTAAAGATGGAAGATAGGAGATTGATGGATGGAGGCATATTGCTGTCGGTAACAGGGCTAGCGGAGCCTTAGCTGCATTGATGAGACAGGAAACGTCAGCACGGTTGCGCGTTTGGCCGTACATAATGGAGTTTTAGTACCGACACTGTTATATGGCAGCGAAACGTGGGTATTACAGAAGAAGAATGAAAGAAAAAAATATGCCGTTGAGATGCGATCTCTGTGTCGGATATGCGGAGTCAGCTTAGCGTTTGACGCTCCGTTCTATCTGACTGCCTCGCTAGGGATACAGCGTGAAGCTAAGTTAAGTTTAAGCTATGTTGTATAGTTGTATATTTTCTCATATTTAATCTATATGCATATTATAAAGCTGATTAATTTGTTCAGTTGAAATCGCTCAAAATTAGTAGTCGTGGCGCAATAATGTGACTATAACGTGACGGTTGTGTGTTCGATCCCCACTCGAGGGAATGAATTATTTCTTAATGTTTTCGCTTTGCTTTGAAACCAAGATAAAAGCTCAGCATTGAGTTCGGCCTCGACGACACTAGGTTCCCTCTGCCTGCCATGCTATGTGCAGGATACAGCGTCATCCTAATAAAATCAGATTAAAATGCTGCAGACAAAATATCCACATCTATATATTTACACTAAATCCACTTATTTCTATAAGTGGTGGAACTCATGTATCACTTTGTCCTAGTAGATCGGATATAAAA
>JAJHJA010001312.1:0-54331 GCA_021202915.1 Heliconius himera
TCATAAAATTAATACGGAGCACTACACTCTACTTCATCGGTTTTTTTTTTCATATGATCATAACTAATAAGTTAATAAAGAATAAGTTTTGCATAGTATATAATTTAAAAAATATTAGCTTCACGCTATATCCCGCACACAGCAGGGTGGGCAGAGGGAACCTACTGTTAAAACACTCCGTTCCCCATAGTATATAATTTAGATTTTAAGTTATTAAGTGTTCGATAAATATCATTCGCCAGAAATATTTGTAATAAATCACCGTTACACTCCATGTTCCAAAAGTATTATTAAATATTCCAAATGATTAATTGCATTGACAAAACGTAAATTTTATTACATACCTTTCATTTAAAGCTTTTATCATTAACACCTGTCACAGTTGAACCGAGTTTAAATGAACCGGAAATCATTTATAGTGAGCATGCATGCAGGTTATTATCGTATCACATTCTATCATATCGATATACTGATATTGAGAATAGGAAATTATGTTTCTACTTAAAACGTTTTGAGTCGGTTTCCAGGAGGCGCGGGTTCGAGTCCCGCTACGTACAAATTTTTATACGTTTTATAATTAAGTATTATTCTTTCCTAAGCGTAGATTAACACTTTAAACATGTTTAAAATAATGATGTTTCTATTACACAGAAAGTTAAATATCCAATGTCTAACTACGCGATGGTTGTCGGTTTGACTCTCACACGTTTCCATTTGTCTAGTTCAAATAGATCAAAGACGGCGTTAGGTTCGGCCAACTACAACGCAAGGGCTTTGGCTTTTATGAGAGTTGCAAAGTAGAGAATACAGTGTCCAAGAACTAAATAATTTCTTCCTAAGCTGTCAAAAATGAAATATAAAAAATAAATAAATTGAATTGTAACGATTTCGATCTGTTCCAGTTTCCACGATAACGATAATGCCTCTCGAGACCGGATTAAAATATCATCATCTTTCTACCTTTAATATATATATATTTATATATTTTTTTTTTACTCCCACCGACGCGAGGGGATTTCAAGTTGAGTAGATATGAATACAGTAAGTAACAGACAGACACTTCTGTTTACGAATGTATTGAATCTGAATCTCCTTCATATTGCATTGAATGGATTCGTTCGAGCTTGAATATACCTAAATTTGTGTATTCGTGAGATACTGTTATTAAGAGCTTTCAATGGCTTTTGGTGTGTGTTTTAGGTTGTTTTTGTTTAGGATGGGAAGTAACATAACAATTTCTTATTTAAACTGAAAGTTGTAATTTGCTTGTTCCTGGGATTAAAATTTTTAAAGTTTATGTTCGTATATTTTAGGTAAAATAAAAAATAAATAAAAACAAATCAGCTTCACATTGTATCCCGTACACAACGGGGTAGGCAGACGGAACCTAGTGTTAAGACACTCTATTCCCTACTTTCAGTCACTTGTCAGAGAGAACGGAGCGTCAAATGCTACGGTCTCTATATACCTCTTTCGCCTCGTCCACTGTCATCATACATGCCCTCCGGGGGGATACTCATGCTTTTCACATGACCTTCCTCGAGTATCTTTGATACTGTGTTTTCGAAGGTCAACCGAGGTCTCCCCCTACCTCTCTTACCACTCTATTATTTCACAAAAAAAAAAAAAATAAACAAATAAAAGTACAACTATAAAGACATCACATACATACATATATCTATTACATATGAAACATGGGATCTAGTAGCTAACAAGGCAAGCGGATTCACATTAGCAACGGAGAAATGTTTTGTTGAAGTAAACAGGATTTCTGGCGGAACGACACAGATAAGACATGGTTTAGAGTACAATGTCGGTATTTGCATATGAAAAGTATTTGCATTTCATATGGGCCGTCAACTAGCTTTTGGTTACTACTATGAAATAGAAATTGATTTTAATTTTGTAAAAAAAATTGAGGCCAGTCGTGGCGCAGGGGCGCAAAGTGTGACTGTAAAACCGATTGGTTGTGGATTCGATCTCCCCTCGAGGAGATGAAATATTTATTAACATTTATATTTTCATTTCTTCGCTCTGGTGTCGAAGCACAGCGCGGCGTTGAGTTATGCCACTCAACATACTATGCCTCCAGAATTCGGCAGAGAGTGGAGAACGGAGTGTCTTAACACTAGGTTCTATCTGCCTACCCTGCTGTGTGCGGGGGATACAGCGTGACTAAAAAAAAAACACAAGTTAGAGAGCTCTGTTTCTGTAAGCACTCTACTAACAACGTTTTATAATTCCTAAAAAAACATATAATAAAGTTTGGGCTAAATTGTGAACGAAAAAGCAAAGTTTATTTAAAAATTACATTCTCCTACAGTGCATTGTAAATAAATGTTTCACGGTCCCGCACGAAAAAAATATCGTTACATTTTGAATTGCTAACACCATTTTGTAAGACTTAAAATAAACTGAATGTATCTATATTTAATTGTTGACATGTTTGTTGTATAGCAAGTAGTGGGTTCGATTTTGTATTAAAAAAAATAATTGATAATTCATACACAACTAGAATTTTGTGCGTGAGCGTGAAGATCACGATTATGGCTGGTCAAAGCACAAATATATTTTAATATTGCATTACATATTTCTATAATGAGGCCGTTAAGGCTCAGGGACATACACATACACGTACGATTGTTAACGCGACGAGTTCGATTCCCAGTCGGGGAAATAAAACATTTAATATTTACATTTCTTCAGGCAAAGCGCGGCGTTTATTTCCGCCACTCAACACGCATTAATACGACAATTAATACGACAATTCGGCGGAAACGAAACGGAGTGTCTTACAACTAGATTCCCATGTTCCTTTTCTATCACCTGCTAGGTATACAGGATACAGCTTCAGGCTAAAAAAAATAAAAAACCTTTGATATTAACGAAAATTGCTTTAAAGTTCACAAAACTGCATAATTTAAAAGATTTAAGCGTAGATATTAACTAACTACTCTACGAGTGATTAGACGTTGTGAATTTGTAGTTGATGTTAAAATTAAGAATATTTAAATTCTCTTGGTCCCTTATATGATGCAATAGGTTTCTATATGTGGAAATAATATTTGTACCTAAAATGATATGTTTCAATAATTTAATATAATTATAGTAGTTATTGTGTTAATAACATTTATCGAATGCATTTGTAACGTTGGTTAGTTGGATAGTGAACGTTTATGTTCTAATATTTTGTATTAAATTAATATGTAGACTATTAAAATATACATTTTAGGGGGCGTTCAATGCTTATCTAATATTATCAAAATTAAATTATATATACAGAATGAAATATTATGGCATTTTCTACTCAAATTTCTAAAATTTCTTGGTAAACTTTTAAAAAATTATGTGATTTTTTTTTACACATATACTCGTAATTTTTAAAAGTATCACTCTGTATCCCGCACATAATAGAGTGGGTAGAGGGAACCTGAGAGCCTAGTGCTAAAACACTCCGATCCCATTAAGATACTTCCGTTTCCGTAGAATTGTTAATGTATTGCGTGTAGAATGACAAAACTCAACACGACGCTTTGTCTCGTTGCCAGAGCAAGGAAAATAGAAATATTGAATATTTGATTTTATCAATTAGGAATCGAACCCACAACCTATCACAAGTACAGTCGCACGCTTGCACCCCTGCGCCACGACTGGCCTAATGCATTATTTGCATTTAGAGAGGCCAACAGTAGTTATATTTTCTATTTACAGAGATTCCATTTTATTTTACATTTCTGTCAGCTATCACTGATCTATAATCTGTATTGTATTGTACCGTGTCCTGTGACCGTACATAATTGGCTTAGGCTAGGATTTTCAACACTAAAATTATTGAAATCGGCTTATGTCACGAATTAGCTTTTTGTAAAATTGAATTGATAGTGAACTATATTTCATTTTAACTAAATGCCTTGTGCATTTTTTGACTGTTAATGCTGTGGTCGTGGGTTCGATTCGATGTGATTCCTATAGCACTGACCATACTGACATTTCTATGTAATTTGTCGATTCAAAGGTTCTTGTAATGGCTTAATTGAATAAAGTTTTTTTTTGATTCTTGATTGAGTTCTTAATTATTTCCGCTTTCCCGCTCTAGCAAAACAAAATACGGTGTTGAGTTCCGCCAACCAACACGAGATGTCTCGAATTCGGACGGAAAGCGTAACGAGGTGACGACGATGGGAAACGAAGTGAAATTATGTTATCTTGGCCCGCCCTTCCACATAAGAGATAAAATGTTAAACTAAAGAAATAGTTGCCAAAAAGATATTGTAATAAAATATGTATTGTAAATAATATTCATTATGACAGAAAATTATTTTTAAATAAACAGTTAATATTACATTTTGATCCTAAAATCCTAGAACAAGTTCTTTGTAAAACAAATAAAACCTTATAATTTTCAACTTGCCCGATCTAGTCGATTTCATAGATATTAGAGATTATATCATTGAGTTAAATTGACATATCGTTTAAGTTTCTAAACCGTTGCTGACCTACTTTAGATATTCTGATAGGTCGCCATGGTTTACCTCAGTCAGACCTGAAAGTCCACTTATTCGTAGATTTGGCAAACGCTTACAGCGAATTGCTGTCCAAATCGACCTGGCATAGTTTCATTGCCGCAAGCCTGCATTAGAAATGATGTAATCTAATATTTTAGCTTTTTTTTTACTTTATTGACCTATTATGTATGTAGGTAGGTACTTATCGTATGTGAAAACTTTATTAATATTTCTTTATTGTGATATAGATTCAGGTTCAAGTGTAATGTATAAAAAATATAACACATAAAATAAGTTTGAGGTCAATCAGCCACGGGAACAAGCGTGCGACTGAAAACGCTATAGGTTGTGGGTTCGATTCCCACTCTAGGATAAAATATTTGATATTTTCATTTTCTTGTTCTGGTAACGAGGTAGTGGACGGTGTTGAGTCCCGCCCCACAACGCGCAATACTTTCACAATTCGGTAGAAAGTGAGAATGAAAGTGTCTTAATGGGAACGAAGTGGCTTAACACTAGGTTCTCAGGTTTCCTATTCTGCTATGAGCGGGATACAGCGTGAAGTTAAAAAAATAAATTATATTCTAACAATTTTATTGTACCCAATAAGCCCAGAGTAATTGGACTAGAATGTTTAATCCTGCTCATAGTCGACACGACCAACTGACTGAATTATGTTTAATTATCTACATTTGGGATTTTGCGAGTGATTGCATTTTGCGGTGAATGACAAGATTGAAGTCAATTACTGTTTAAGAATATAATGTTTTTTTTTATTTCACATTTATCTCCGATTTTATATCTACATCTGGTCACCAAAGACGGTCTTCTGGTAACACGCTTCGTTCTCTCGTTTCCGTTTTTTGAAACATTACATATTAAATGGCTCAATCAACATCGCTTTGCCTTATCTAATTCGGAGATAAAGATAATTAAAATATAATTATTACCGCAACAGCTAATTGAACCCATAACCATCACGTGTACACTGCACCACGATATCATCAAACACAATTATTATTATACGAGTATACACAAAATATTTATACTATACATTGTAAACTGACAAAAGTTAGGACTTACAGAAATTGAATTTATGTTCGGATTTATAGGGATACTAAAGAAGTTCGTAACTAAGTAATAAATTTGATTCTAGTGTGAGTGCTTCCAACCATTCCAGTTTTAACGGTGATATAGAGCAGCGTTTAGCACGTGGCTGTGAGAGGAGCCCTAATTGTATCAAAGCAGTAGGGACTTATATTAGCTGAATGTTTTGTGGAAATATAAATATAGTGTGGAAGTAGATGCCGTCGTGGCGCTGTGGTAGGTAGCGTGTGATTGTAAACTAGACGGTTCTGGGTTCAATTCACACTAGGACAACATTTATATTTTAATAGTTTTATTTTTTCGCTCTCATTACAAGACAACGCGCAATGTGTCGAAAATTGGACGGAAAGTGCAGAATGGAGTATCTTAACAGTAGGTTCCCTCTGTCTACCCTGCTGTATACGGAATATAGCGTGAAGCTTAATAAAAATAACAAAGAGTATTTTAGAGTATACTGATTTAGAACGTATGGCTTAGTGGTCAAAGCGCCTGGTCGGTTTCTAGGAGGCGTGGGTTCGAGTCCCGCTACGTTCAAATTTTTATACGTTTTCCAAATAAGTATTTTTCTTTCCTAAGTGTGGAATAATACTTTAAAAATTAAAAAAAAAGAGTATTGAGTTTGTACAACCTATAATAAACATTCGGGATCGAATTTGAATGAGATCAAAGATTTTGGGTGTAGTATCAGGTAACTCTGATAATGGGTTGTTGGAAAACAATTTAGGTTGTACCTAAGGTTGGTAAATATCCTGTAATGAATAAAGTTTTTGAATGAAATGTAATTTTGTTTTTACCTTTTTTAATGGTATATGTGATTTTTCTGATGTTTCCATATTTTATTTATTTTGTGCGTTCATCGTTTCTTTAAATATTTATAAATATCGACATTATTTCCCTTAGTAGGTAACTTAATAACTATAGCTTCAAATACTTTATATGTCTAAAGTAGGGTTAATCGGACCGCGCAATGATAAAACGGAAATAAAATAAAAATATTAAAAATTGTTTTATGACCCAAATACAATTATTTCTCCTTAGTTTGTGTCCTAATCTTCCATGTCTTATCGGATATGATGTTATGGGATGAAATCGAGTACAGAAATATTTTTGAACCCGATTTCAACCCTTTACAATGACAAATGTGGATACCAAGACATTACCGGTTTTACTGTAATATACTGAGATGAATATTATTACACCCCCATAAGTACATTAATAATAATACATAATATTAGCAATATTAGTCTTGAAAATTACCATTTGCCATTTGAACATAACACAAAAGCCACCCTCAAAGTTTAATTTATTGTTCGTCATCTGCCCTAAACCGTAAATAGCAATAAGTAGCTCAAATTTACTACCGCAAATGACAATATCCCAACTGAAATGCTACAACACCGAAATTACTGAAGCTTCAACCGCCCAGTAATGTATTTATCGACTTTCCCATCAATCCGAAGTGATTTTCTGGAATTTGTTGAATGCAACGGATAGAACATTTGCGGATTAAAGGATGGCCGCAATATTGGCAGATTCGGGGGGAAACGGACGGACGGACGGACGGATGGACGGGGTTTATGCCGAATGATCTGGACGAAAAACGAGTTTGGTTTAAGTGCTTTTGTGTTAAAGATGGATAGGTCTTAGGAACTTTTACGTTTTGAATTTTATTGTATAAGAAAGTTTTGTCGTAAATAATTTTATATATGTATGTATATGTTTATACTGTGACGCAAGCACATATCTATACTAATTTAATTAACATTTAACATTGTTTCGATTATTATTTACCTATCTCTAGGGTTTACGTGATAGGTAAAAGTATAGCCTATTTGAAGACCGCTTTGGTGTCCACTTTCTGTCCAAATAAATGTATTGTGGGCTACATTTCAGAATCTTACAGTTGGTCCTACATAACCATGAAAATTAGTTATAAATATGAATCAGATTCAAAGATACAATCTTGGTGTGTCATCAAGTAGTAGCATATTTAAGGCAGTAATAATATAATGAAAAAACCCAATATCAAGACTCTAATTCTCCACTATTCGAAGTATTGTACTAATAACAACATTCTTTACAGGCTCTACTACAAGCGCACGATGTTGTCGCTCGTGAGGTATACGGCGAGGAGTCTCTCAGGGCGTCGCCTCCGCCGGTCAACGGTAGGGCCCAGCCCACCGACGAAGAGGAGGACACTGAACCAGAGTTCGAAAACGTGACCAGAGTGCGCCTCGTACAGTTTCAGAAGAATACCGATGAACCTATGGTAATTTTAAATATTTCATGTCTATAGTAACATATATCTTGAGTCGTGTAAACGATGGTTTTAAATAGATTTATTTACAACGACCACATGACAATGTGGTTAAGAAAGAACTAATAATTACTATATACTATGCTTTTTTACTTAAAACAAGGTAGGTAGACAGAGGGAACCTGGGAACCTAATGTTAAGACACTTCGCTCCCATTAAGACAGTTCACCACTTTTAGCCGAACTGTGGGTGTATTTCGTGTTGAAAGACGAAACTTTCGCTATTCTTAATTGTTAGCTTTATCTTAAAAATGTTGACTTATATCAAGTTGCCTAAACACTATAATGATAACACGTGCAGAACTGTGTATTTAAAACCAAATTCTCTCTGCATACTCTCTTGCAAAATATTTTTCATATTATAAAAAATAATTAAAAGATATAAGTATTACTTAGTATCGAAGTCTTCGCTTGTATAATGAAATTTTATTTTAGTATAAAGTGATTTAAAAAGGAAAAACGTGTCCTACATTAAATCTTATAAAAATATTTAAAGTGGGACAAGTGCTTGTTTTTCGTTTAATTAAAATTGCAATTTAACCGTGGTATTTTCACTTTAGGGGTGAAATTTCATCTGAGGAAAGAAAATCTTAGTGTGCCATTGCTTTATAAACATCTTTGTATCTATTGAAATCTGTATTAAGTTTATATTGCCATAATATTTGAAACAATAAAAATATAGGTGTTCAAAAGAAAATAAAAAAATATTAGAAAGAGTGTAATTAGAAGGAATGGAAATTGGTGTGTTTTTGTTATTCTTTATTATTTGTTATATTTTTACTTTGGCTTTGTTATAAACATTCCTTTTCTCAGATTTTTAATCTCGCAATTCGCACTCGCAACTACCGCATTTAATTAGGTGTATCCTATCTAAGCTGCTATGATTCTTAATAAAACTTACAAGAAATTATTTTTTTTTTTATCTATTTTAACTATTTACCATATTACTATTTATAATAATAAATATTGATAACCCATAAATAACCAGGGCATAACTCTGAAACTGGCGGACGACGGGCGCTGTATCGTGGCGCGCATCATGCACGGCGGCATGATACACCGCCAGGCCACGCTGCACGTCGGCGACGAGATCAAGGAGATCAACGGGACGCCCGTCGCCAACCAGTCCGTTGCGCAGCTTCAAAGGATGCTGGTATGATGGGTTGTTGCTATAGCTTATTGGGTCTTTTTAGTTTTGTAGGTATGAACGACTGCAGTGTTATTATGGGACTAATTGATTATACAGAGTGTGGCGTTAAGTTGGTTATTTTTCCCAATAAGTGTTTTGGTAAAATGTTAGTTTTTTTATTTGATGATAGTAGTGATGATGTCGTTTTTTGATATCAAATGAGATTTCGAATTTATATTCTATTTAAATGCGTACACTGTACAAATTAAAGAAATATCCAATTAAATTGCCTTGTGGTTTCATCAATTACCTTCCCACTATATAAATAAGTATCTATAAATAAATCGTGTTTGATGACGTTACATAATTATTAATTAATAAAATAAAGTTCAACTGTTCGTTAAAATTCCAATTACAACTTGCAGCGAGAGGCTCGCGGCTCAGTCACTTTCAAGATTGTGCCCTCGTACCGGTCAGCGCCGCCGCCGTGTGAGGTAATCAATTTCAGTTTTAATCACATCCAAAATTAATTATTACTTAGATGGCTCTTGGCAACCCCTGAGTGTTATAGGAATGCGCATTTTGCTAACATTATTTTAAAAATAAACAGTTATAATACTAGTTATCAAACTTAACGTAGTTTCTAATTTTGTTTGAAATAGTTGTGTGTGGCACTAACGCGTGGTTACTAAAAGTAGATGAAGAGTCGACAAGCGCACATAAATCACATATTGCTTGTCAATACTTGTCATGGTCAACTGAATAAACTTTTTTATTTTTTTTTCTAACTAGCTATTCCGGATAAAGCCTTCGCCCGTTCTAGTAAGTAGCGATTACAAGAGCCGTTGCTACGTTATGCTATTTCATATTTGTATATGTTTGTGTTTTTGTATTTTGTTTTTGTTGTATTTTTCTTTCATGGATAGTGGACTCTCCCCGGGCATGGCTGCGCGACCCTACGTTCTACGTTTCTGTGCGCTTGTTGTTCTTATCATACCCTTATAATTATCATCATCGTCATTATCTCCATTATATCTTATCGTCTACTAACAAAATTCATTAATATCATTAAAATGTACCATTTTCACCAATATTCTGGGTGCTATTGATCATTTTGTATGTAAAATTATTAGAATTATGACGTTTCTAATCATCACATACATATAATCGTATGTATCTCTTGCAGCTATGTCATGATACGAGAATGTTAAATTTATAAGTTTTATGTTAATTTATTTAAGATACTACACTAAGTACAAATACAGCTTGTATGAGCACAATTGAACATCCGCTATTGTGTGTAAAAGCATTATCATTATCATCAGATTTGTTCGGAAATTTTATGTAAAAAAATGTAACAAAAGCCGCGTTTTCAGATATTTGTGAGAGCGCAATTCGACTACGATCCTTTGGAAGACGAATTGATACCGTGCGCTCAGGCGGGGATTGCTTTCAACACCGGCGATATACTGCAAGTACGTTTTTTGTATCTACATTTTTACAATTGTATCCATTTAAATTTGTAATTTTATTTTTTCTCTATAGCATTGGTGAAGATTTTTTTTCTATTTTTTTCGCTATAGCAACGTGAAGTTTTTACAGTATTGTTACAATCATCCCGTTGATTATATCCCGTCGTCTTTCAACACCTAACTAAAATGGTTTCGTATCAAATTCCATATACATAGTTTTTTTTTTCAATTACATCAACTGAATTTAATATATTTGAGTAAAAACAAGCAAGTAACAAAATAATACTTGGACATTGTCAATATTCACAAATTACTAATTTTTTTTTAAGAATGTTGAATAATATACATTTCTAGATCATAAGCAAAGACGATTCCCACTGGTGGCAAGCCAGAAAGGATGCTTCGGGGGGCTCGGCAGGTCTCATACCGAGTCCTGAACTTCAAGAGTGGAGGGCCGCTTGCGCTGCAGCCGAAAGATCTAACACCGATCAAGGTAATTTTATGAGTAGCTTAGTGTGTTATTTGTATTGAAAATGTGTATAATAAAGGCGTAAATTTGATGTTTTTGTAACCAAAAATATTATATATAAAATTCAGTTGTTATTTACATTCTTTTATAGCTCTATGTAATATCTTAACATCTGGTAAAATCTATTGAAAAAATAATTTTATAGATTATTTTGAATTTATACTGATTTTTCTGTTCCAGTTATAGGTATTCTATTCATAACAACTTACGCCTTTATTTTAGTATGCGATGTGTGTTATTGCTAATTTAGGAGTTTTGGTGTTGCTTCGTGCCAGTTTTTTTTATGGCCAGACGGATTTGTGTACACTGTCTATTTTTTTATAAGGAAACTATTTAGTAATATAGAAATAATATAAATCAAATGCCAGAAATATCAAAATTGATCACTGTCTGGCCATTTTGATATTAGTATCTGTGTGGTTTACCATATCATACTCAATACATCATTGCTGGGAAATCTGAGTACAATAATTCATTATTGAAATTAGTAATAAAATTGGGCAACGTTATACAAAAGAAATCCAAGCCAGGACCACATTTTTATAGTTATGTTCTTAAATGTTAAAAAATATTTTGTCAGCCTAAATAATGAATTGGCATAATCAAATTATTGTTAGATAAATTTTTATATCTATATGTTAAAATTAAATTTTACAATTCAATTAAAAATTAAAGGATTACCAATATAAATGAATACGTCAATTTTATAGCTGATTAATAGAAGCATCATATTTCCTTGTATTCAGTTTTCACGACAAGAGCCATTTATATTTTCAATATTACAAAGTGCTTGATCTGTTCCGAAATGATTTAGAATTTTGTGTATCAAAATATTACTTCCATAAACACTGTAGGCGTCAAATTTATTATCTGGGTGTTGTCTTAGGATATTAATTGGAATTGCTTTTCCTTTGGATAAGCTTGTAACATCAATTCGTGCTTTCCAAAGCGGACTTATGTTCTATGTTCAAATAGTTTTGCATCGTCTATACTTTTAGTTTCTTTTTTTTTTGTTTCGAATTCTTAACGATATCATGCTTTTTTGTTTATAAAAATGTTTACTATTAAATTTATTTAAATAAAACATTAACATTTCACATTTTTCTTTCAAACATTAACATCAACGGACAAATCTACAGTTGGTATGTAATATTTTCTTTTCCATATTTTATTAGTTGACAAGCTCCCCATGTTGAATGATTTTGATTATGACGTCATCAGCCCTAACTTGCATGGTATTGATGTCAGTCCTATTGAAATCTGCGAATATCCTTATGTATTACATACATCATATACAGAGTGTTATAGAAATCGATATATTATTATATTGTATAGAACTGTGATGACTGATGTAGTAACAAAATTGTGGGAGTTTGTGTTTCTATGAAAGATCGTAATTATTTTCTTCTTTTGTCATTGGGAGATGCTTAGTCAAATTTTATATTGTTAATGACAAAATTTACTCATAAGTACATAATTATATACCATTTGAATAATGTAGAAATAAATGTATCATCTATAAGTAAGCCTTTTGCCAAATCTGCTAAAATCCTCGCTGTGAAATGATTATCTGTTCCACCAACCGATTTGACCGCTTGCCCGTGTGTCTAGTTGATTTATGGATTTAGATTTGAATAAAACCCATTTGGCTAAGTATTACCCAATTTGTCCCATAGTATGCATTCCATTGAATTGTTTGCATGAATGTATTGTAATGTTGTGCGGCTAGGAGCTGAAGGATGCGTGTCGCATACCGACGGATGTGAGAATACAGGTAAGAATATAGGTAAAATACTTATTTAGAAAACGTGTAAAACATTTGAAAATAGCCTAATATGAAGCTGCCCCTCTAATAGTATAAATAAATTGTAACAAGCTTATAAGAATTTCGACGTAACTTGGTGACGTATGGGTTAATGTTTAGAGCACTGTGATAGTTTCTAAGAGGCGCAAATCCCGCTACATTATTTTTTTATACGTTTTCGAAGTAAATATTTTTCCTATCCTACTTTTGTTGGTAAAAATAATATGGCGTTTATTGTTAATGAAGTTCATAATAATTACATAATAACAATAACATATAAATGGAAATTTTATAACAGAATAATATTGTGAAAATTGAGAAGTAAAGATAATATATCAGTATTAATTATTTATTATTTTAGTTAAATTGAATATGTCCATTATATTTAAATTTTACCTTTAAAACTAATTAAGAAAATAACGTATTGTGACCTACGGTTTAGGTTTTAAAAAGTGAATGGCAGTGTTTTTTATTATCAGATCCACATTTTATCCCGAACACAACAGAGCAGAGGAAACCTGTTAAGACACTCCATTCCCCACTTTCCGCCGAATTCTGGAAGCATTATGTGTTAAGTGGCAGAGCTCAACGTTGCGTTTTGTCTCGACCACCAGCCTCACCAGAGCGAAGAAATGAAAATATAAATTTAAATAAATATTTAAATTCCTCGGGAGGGGATCGAACCCACAACCATTCGCTTTTACAGTCACACTTCATGCCCCTACGACACGACTGGCCAGAAATGGCATTTTATTTATGAATATCTTTTTTTTTATTGAAATTGATATAACCTTTGATAAACAGAAATGAAATATTGTGCAAGTTGCATTATTAATAAAAAACATATATATAATGTAATTCAAAATTAAAATGTCAGTGTATTTCACGTTTCAAATGAATTTATAAATGTATATGAAAAATTCTTGTATATGGGACGTGTTGTCGATTCGCGACGCGTTCGGCATTTTGATATGAAGTTTATTTTGTATTTAATACTTTTAAAGTACGTATGGCTTATACGTATAATATGGAAAATATATGTAGTTTATTTTCGTTTAAATTAAAACAGTTTTTTCAGTATCGCGACCAATTTGTTAAAATATAGGAAATAATAAGGTATGCTGATCACGTTTACAATGTTATTTCATGATCACAGGCATGGAGGACAGCCCACCTCCAACCCACTCAAAATATTTACTAACAAAATTTAATTTGAAAAATTGAAAAACTTTCATAAATTGTCCTTGTAGGATAATGTCAAGAGTTTGTGTTTTTACTATATTATACTTTGTTATTTTAAATTTGCAAAATAAAGTAATTGAATATTTGCAAATAAAATAATTTTAGATACGAGTTAGTGCAAATGAAACGCCCATTTACTTTGCGTCATCGTCGTCAAGTGATTTTAAAGTTTTCTGAAAAGGTTTAAGACTAAATAATTAATAAAAACTATTAGAGTATTAGAGTATAAACTATTACAGTATAGTTTGAGGCCAGTCGTGGCTCAGCGGCACGAAGTGTGACTGTAAAACCGACTGGTTATGGGTTCGATCCCCACTCGAGGAGATAGTTATTTACTTAAATTTATATTTCCATTTCTTCGCTCTGGTGTCGAGGTTAAGCGCGGCGTTGATTTCTGCCACTCAACACGCAATGCCTTCAGAATTCGGCAGAAAGTGGGGAACGCAGTGTCTTAACACTAGGTTCCCTCTGTCTACCCTGCTGTGTGTGGGATATAGCGTGAAGCTGATAAAAAAAACGACGTAGTAGTTAGTGCAAATAAAATGCCCATTTTAAGGTTTTCTTTAAAGTTTAAGGTTGACTTTAAGGTTTTCTGAAAAGGTTTAAGACTACATATAATTAGTAAAAACTATTAGAGTATCAAACTTTATAATAAAAAAATAATAATAACATAGTAATTATGATATTTGCCACTATAATTTATTATGGATATTTTGCAGCACATTAAGATGATTAAATTAAATTACCGAGACTCGATGTCCTACTTAAATATAACTGAATCAGCTCAATTTGCATTTTTAACAATTATGCAAATGGTTATGAAAATTAGGGCAAGTTCTTCCGAATATAATTATGAAATGTGAAGCCAGTTGTAGCGTAGAGGTGCAAAGTGTGAGCGCGAACTGTGGGTTCACACCCCACTTGAGGAAAAGAAGTATTGAATATTTTAATTTCTTCGTTCTGGTGTCGAGACAAAGCGTGGCGTTGAGTTCCGCCACTCGACACGCAATGCCTCCAGAATTTATTGGAAAGTTGTGTGTTTTAACACTAGGATTTCTCTGCTTACCTGTAAAACATTTTTTTTTCTATATTTAGGTACAGTAGGTATTCAATGAGCTGGTAATATATATTATGTCAATCTTAGAATTTTGAATATGAAAGCATTTTGTGATTGATTTTCCTGTTGTAGCAGATTATTTTGAAAGTACAGTCAGACTTTTAATTATTTATTCAAGTTAATTATTAATTATGTAGATAACAATATGTTATTAAGTTAATATTTAAAGTATTAATATTAGAATGTTCCTTATAATATATTTTTATTGCATTATTTAATTTTCCCAAAAAATATTTAATTTTGTTTAAACATATTTTGTCTATATTTAGTGATGATATATTCAACATTTATTATAATTATTTTATTTAACACGACCATTTTATTCGTTTGTTACAGTGAATTGTTCGATATTCGGACGCAAGAAGAAACAGTCGAAAGATAAATATTTGGCGAAACATAACGCTGTGTTTGATCAACTCGATGTTGTCACCTATGAGGAGGTCGTTAAACTTCCATGTAAGTGGGAAACTGATGTTTATTGTTTTTATTTATTTTTTTATTGTTTGTATTCTATAAGTAATAAGATTTTATTTTATTACATAATAAACTGTTTAATAATAATAAATCAATTTACCGAAGAGGTTATCGTGGCGCAGTGGCGCCAGCGTGCAACTGTAAACACAACGATTATAGGTTCAATTTCTACTCACGGCATTGAAATATTTAATATTTTTATTTCTTTACTCTGGTAACAAGAAAAAACGCAGCGTGGAGTTGCGCTACTCAACACACAATGTCTTAAATATTCTGCGGTGCGTAAGAAACGGATTGTCGCAACAGTAGGTTCCTCTGTCTACAGAAGCAGAAAAAAAACTAAATCAATCAATGATGACATTTACAGCTTTCCAAAGGAAAACAATAGTGCTGCTCGGCGCGCACGGCGTTGGACGCCGCCACATCAAGAATACGTTGATCGCGCGTCACCCCGACCAATACGCTTATCCTATACCGCGTAAGTAATTTGTTTTTACAAAAAAAATGTATCCCGCACGCAGCGGGGTAGGCAGTAGGGCATTCTATTATTCTATTGAATGGCATAATGTGTTTAAAATTGGAAATCTAGTGCCTGGGGAACAGAATATCTTAACACTAGGTTGCCCTCTGCCTACCGTACTATGTAGGATTTTAAAGTAAAAAAAAAAATAAAGAATAAAATAGGATAAGAACCCGCTTCTCTAGCAAAATATGTCCCAACTAGTTATTTAAGCTACGAGTATATGTAATTATTGACCCTAATATGTTTGTCACAGAAACATTTCATTCGGTTGTATTTTTAAAATTAACAAAGCTTTGTTCTGCGACATTCTTTATACGAAATAATGCTTTGACCAGAAAGATTGCCATTCGTTTGTTCTAAAACTTTATAAATTTTCAAATTATTTATCACAAAACAAAATTCAACGTAAAATCCTTTTATGTATAACATATTTATATATGAAGTTTTATTACATTTTTACTTGTTAATATTGGAATAATGTTTTTTAATAATATACGTTTCCTAAAGAAATATTTTAAAATCGAACATACAACGCGGAGAGTGAAAAGAGTATCAAAATATTAGTAGCGGGCTCAAACCACAATAATAATTGGTTGTTTTTTTATGTAAAATATACTGTATGTACCTTTGAGATTAAGTAGGTACGTATGTTATAATAATCGATTCACCTTTGCGGAGTTTAGTTCCGCCACTCAAAACGCAATGTCTGGAATTCGGATGGAAGGCAAAGAACGGAATATTTTAACCCTTGGTTCTCTCTGCTGACCCAGATATATGTAAAGATGATTTATACGATATGATTGAAGGTGGAAGCGTCTGCGCTCCTTTAACGGGAGAAGCATATAGGGTAAAATATTTCAAACTTATACCTAACAAAAATAATCAAGATTTGTCAACAGTTTAGACGTACTACTTTTTTCTTCTCTTCACGATGTTTATCCATATTGTATTTCGTGTGACGCAGTTACGAATAGATATCAATAACGTAAACATACTACTACAAAAATACTACTTAGCGTTGCCGATCTGCCACTTTCATTCAGTAAAAACATATCAGAACTAGAAAGGGATATCTCTCGTTCTATTTTACTTAATTACCTATTTTCTATAAAAAAACGTAAACAACGTTCAACTTCACCGCTAATACCTACGACTCGACTTCGTGAATGAAGCGTGTGCGGTGTTGCCGCTTTAATAGGATTGTGTCTGTGTACGTCATTCTTAATAAATGGTGTTTTATTTTACAACGATAATTTTATTAATTATTTTGTTTGAAAAAAATCACTTTCATTTTTGACAAAATTTTCCTTGTTTTAGTAGTCTTTTATAAAGTAGTTAAACTGTGCTTTCATTTAAAGTGATGATGACAAAAACATCCTGTATATTAACGATTACCTACATCTATCATTTTTTAGGTACATTATGCATTATTATGTCTAGTTGTATCGTTTATTACTTCACTCCGCGCAATAAATGAAACATTATTTATTAAATGAATATTAAGTCGGTTAATCAGATAATTTTAAGTCGGTGTCAAGCTAATGTTACATCAACCTTACTATAATATCGAACTTACTAAGCCTGTTTGTTTTACTTGGCACCGACTTCAAAATTACAAAATCTTTTTTTAATTATTATTTTTTAACAAAATCAAAGTACGGTTTACTTTATGAAAAAATATTTTTTACTTTTTAGTTCGTTGTTTGAAGTCGATTTTTATTGTTAAATATTAATTTATATATATAATAACTAGCTTTTAAATGCGAGTCGTCCGCGTGGTCAAATAGAAATAATTAAGAGTTGTACACATCCAATGTATCATTACATATGGGTGACAAGACACAGTATGTGCGATAGGTTGCTGGTCACCCTGAAGTTGAATATGCAGGTCGTACAAATTTGATTTCAATTTTTTTATTACTTTTGATCATTTTCTACTCTAGTGAAAAATGCTCAAAAGCTTAGACAATTTAAAAAGTTTAGGAAGCAACTAGGAACAAGTGACTAGTTTAGAAATTTCAAGGCGGCCACGACTCGTCAACCGTACTGTACAATACATCAAGATAGTTAACATGATGTAACGTAATCTTTACAGCTTTCTTTCTATGATGGACCATCAAAAACAAAAATTATTTCATTTCAATTCCAACAGATTACTCAAAATGTAATGTATGTTGAGGCCAGTCGCGGCGCAGTGGCACAAAGTGTGACTGTAAAACCGACTGGTTGTGGGTTCGATCCCCACTCGAGGAGATGAAATATTTACTTAAATTTATATTTCCATTTCTTCGCTCTGGTGTCGGGGCAAAGCGCGGCGTTGAGTTCTGCCACAAAACACGCAATGCCTCCAAAATTCGGCAGAAAGTGGGGAACGGAGTGTCTTAACACTAGGTTCCCTCTGCCTACCCCGCTGTGTGCGGGATACAGCGTGAAGCTAATTTTTACTCAAAATGTAATATTTTCCAGATACAACAAGACCACCGCGGGCGGACGAAGAGAACGGTAGACACTACTATTTCGTGACACACGACGAAATGATGGCCGACATAGCCGCTAACGAATACTTGGAATATGGTAAATTGAAAGTTTTATGCTCTGTTGTTATTGTAGCGTTCCGTATCTCGAAAGAAACGAATAGAACCGTTATAATATAACTTTGTTGTTCCTTTGTCCGTCGGTCAAGTCCGTTGTTCCGAGAAGGTTTACGGTCCCTCTGAGCAAAGAAAAAATTAAATAGGTTCTAATTCAGCGTATTCAAAAGATAAGAGCATTTAAGCATTATTTTTGTTACATTTAATGTATAAAATTCGATCCGTGATCCCGTGGCCCTACAGTTAAAAAAATTGGCAAGAAGTCAGAACTTACCTTACAAATAAAGACAAAATCGGAAAAATGGTAATATTATATATTTCTAGGCACATTTAGGCTTAGTAGTCAGAGCGTTACGTTCAACTTTTTGTAGGTTTTCTAAATAAGTATTTTTGTTTCCTAAGCGTGGAATACCACTATTAATGTTTATAAAAATTACAATACTTTTTCTTTGGAATTAAATACATTTAATTTATAAGAGTTGCAATTGAATTGTATGTATTTAAGCATTTTTGTTTCAATACTACAATAGATCATAGCTATAAAAAAATAATATCTATGTATTAAATAATATACTTTTTAACATTTTGTTCATAATTCTTTTTAACATTTTGTTCATAATGCTGAATAGTCAATTCAGCATTGCATATATAGCGTAAATCCAGGCTTGGCTAGAACAGCGGTCCTGAAAATATATGAAGAAAGAAACTCAAGAGAACTCTGCTTCGTTTGCCCTATTAACTTTTTACTGTAAAATAACAAAATTAATATGATATTTTTCTTTCCTATTTGTGGTCATTCTGCCAAATGACTTATCTAAGCAATAGATAATATTAATAACATAAATAAGTTGTAACAAGCATATAAGAATTTGGACGTAGTTTAATTCTCATCAACGTATGGCTTAGCGGTCAGAGCGATTGAGCAGTATCTAAGAGGCACGGTTTCAAATCCCGATGTATTAAAATTTTTATACATTTTCTAAATAAGTATTATAAGACGGCGATTATATAAAATTAAGTTATTTCAGGTACACACGAGGACGCGATGTATGGGACGAAATTGGAAACAATACGTCGTATTCACGCCGAACGCCGCATCGCCATCTTGGACGTGGAGCCGCAGGCCTTGAAGATACTTCGCACCGCGGAGTTCGCGCCTTACGTCGTGTTCGTGGCGGCGCCGTCTCTCAATAATGTTGCTGATGTGAGCTGGTTTTTTTTTCTAGTAGGCAGAGGGAATTTTCTTCGAGATGTTGTTTTTGAGTGATGGAACTGATCATCGCGCTTTGTTCGTTTATCAGAATGAGAAAGTTAAATATTTTTTGTAATTATGAGTGAGAGTCGAACTCACAATCATCGCATTTATAGTCAGACGCTGTCCCACTGCTTCACATCGTCTCTATCACTAATTTAGATAACTTTTTAGCAATTATAATATCTGATGTATCCCCCGCAGTACGACGGGTCGCTGGAGGTGCTGGCGCGCGAGTCGGAGCAGCTGCGGCGCACGTACGGGCACTACTTCGACATGGCCATCGTCAACAACGACATCGACGACACGCTGGCGCAGCTGGAGGCCGCGCTCGCGCGCATGCGCTCCGCGCCGCAGTGGGTGCCCGTGTCCTGGGTCTACTGAGCACGCACCACTGACCACGTGACTTCTGTACCTTTGGTTTTGACACTTGACTAGTTTAAATTTGTAACGTTTTTTTTTGACAGTGGGGCTTTACATTTTGACAGTGATAGTTTTTGGTATTTTTGACAGTTGAGTTTTTTTTTATTTTGTCAATTGACAAGTGTGTATTTTTGGGGTTGTGTTGATTTTTTTTTTTATTGTGACGAGTGCTGAACTAGCACGTTCGTAATATCGTAATTAAAGAACAGAAAGAATATAGATATTTCAATTTTTGATTCCGACTTGCTAACAGCAAGTTGATAGATGCTGTGCTGGTTAAATTTAAATTTTGGGTTTTAATTTCTTTGTTTTAAATTTTGACAAATGTTTTAAGTAATGTGATCGATTGGCGTTTGGCAGCTTGTGGATGGGTTTTGTGTTTTTCTTATATTTAAAAATTTTACAATTGATACAAAACAGTAAAAAAAATATTTAAAAAAAATAATTTGCACTGTCAACTGTCACCATTAGGTACATACAAAATTGTTTGTATTGTTTTACGGTACAAAGTTTTTTTTTATTATTATATATGATATAATTTTGTTAATAATTATTATTTCTCATTATTGAAATGAATTCAAAAGTTGTGTCCATTTTAGGTTTTAAATTTTATCACCCTTATACAAATACATCAATACGTATAAAGTACAATTGAAGTGTAATATTTTGTGCCATAATTGTTTCAGTTATAATTTTAAAATGTCATAAAAAGGAAATATAACAACTTTAAAAAATATATATTAAAATCCTGACTTTGACCTTCAAAAATAAATATACAACGATGATAAAAGTAACACCTGTCGATTTCAGAAATTAATTCTTTTTTACATAATGGTAATAATAACATTATGACATAATGACTAGATATAAATTTAAACTAGACATATCCTGATATCGACGTTTTAGTATGGATATGGAAGTATGTGACGCCCATCTATATATAGTCATATCCATGCTTAATTATCGTTTGTCAATTTCAAAATGAAGCCGTCGTAGTGCAATGGGACATTGTCTGACTGTAAACCCGACGGTTGTGAGTTCGATTCTCATTGAGGAGAATGAATTATTGTCATTTTCCTCGTTCTAATAACAATACAAAGAAGGACATTGGGTTCTGCTTGTCAACAAATGTCTAAAAAGTAACGACGGAGTGAAATGGGCAACGAAATATCTGAACATTTAATTTCGTCTGCCTGCTAAATTCGGAATAGCAAAAAAAAAGAATGAATTGGGTATGTCAGTTTAAATGTTATTTTAAGAATTTATTTAATTAGAATAATTTCGTCAAAAGACATTAAAATTTGTTACTTAATTGAAAGTATTAATTTAGTGTTTTGTGATAATATTTGAGTGTTATTACTTTATTGTTTATCGTGTTATAGCTTTTTTTTTAATAACTAAATATACGAAGTCGAATTTGGTACAATGACGCTCAAAAACATTTTGTGCCAATTTTTGACTTGACGACATCTTTATTGGGACTTTTTAGAATTGTGTACATAATATTATTATAATATACATAAAATAATTGAATATGGAGGAAATAACTCTTTAGAGTGTACTGTAGCTCAAATGTTTACTTCAAAATTTAAATCTAAGATTTATCCTATTATAAGTATTTACGGTTATCCAACTAAGATTCAATTTCCATTATTAAAAAACAAGTATATTTCAATTATAAAATAGGGCTATCCATATTTTTTATTTAAATAGAGCATTTCTCGTTCAATTCAACAATTCAATTGTTGTGAATCGTTTTCCATTTGGGGAATGATTGTTTTAAGTATTTTCGTTTCCCCTCTAGTACGCAAAGCGCGGTGTTTAGTTACGCCACTCATCACGCAACGTTTCGAAAGATTGTGCTTCGTGTGGGGAACGGAGTGTCCCAACGCTAAGTTTCCTCCGTCTTTTTTGATATACTGGGAAAAGCGCGACACTGCGAAAAATAGAGCAATGATATTGATTTTTTGTTATTCATTATATTAATAAGGTGTGGTGTAAAGATATTTAACTATTTTTTAAATTGTTTCTTAGTTGGAAACCCTTTTTATTATTATATCACAGGTTTTTAGAATTCACAGGGTTGCAAGGAACATTATAGTATTTTGTTTTGTTTATTATTATTTATTTGTTTTCTCTTTTTTTATTGTTAGCTTTATAGAATAATGATAGAATTTAAAGTTCATTGGAAAAACTTTATCATCATAAAAAAAGTATTATTTATTCAATTAGTATGAAAAATTAAAAAAAATAAGCATAACATTCATGTTTTTCATGGCCGTGTGTTTTTTTTTTTAATTTTAGATTTTTATTTTATTTATTTTGTATAATTTAATTTCAATAAGGCGATACATATTATGATTAAACACTTTTTTATTTTTATATGAGCAGAAACTGCGATATAAATAAATATAATAGATAAAATAACCTTCCTATCACTGTAATTATTGCAACCATTTTTTTTCTTCTGAACTATACATTTAATGTTTATACAGAACGGTCAACGAGTCATGGCCGTCCTGAAGTTAAGCTTTCCGAATGTTTGCCCAATTTTTCACTGGAAAATAATATTATTAAAAGTAAGAAATAATCGTAATTCAATTCTGCACAATCATCGACAGCTAGGTTCAGGGCGGCCACGACTCATCGACCGCACTATACCTAAAATAGTCGCCTTATTGTATCATTCACTCGTTCTTCATTCACTTTCAGCACTTAAGCATTCCTGTATAAAAGAAAACTACCTAGTAGTGAATTTTACTGTTTATCTCACTTTCAATATTGTTAATTTAAGTATATTAGCTATAAGGAATAAATAAAATAAAGTTTTCTAAATTTTTGTTATTTGAAAATATTTTACATGCAGGTATTCTGCCTCTTTTGCTCAATACCTTCGTTTCTTATGAACAAAGTGTTTAAATTAAGCGTTGTTATAGCATATTTCTTAATTTACACCTAATATATTTTAAAATACCTGCATATAAAATTCATATTTATATTCTATTGGACAATCTCAAGAGCTCTTTGTTTTATTTTTTCTTTTTTATGTATTAACAAATCGTTCTTAATTTAAATGTCGCTATTAGCGTTCTTAAGAAGTACCTTCAGCTGATTTATTAACGTATATGTTATAATAATGTTTTCTGAAACTTTAAAGAAATTCGTAATGTATTAAGTAACCATATAAGTATAAATGTAGTTAAATATAACATATACAATATTGAATTTATTAATAAGTGTGTGACGTAATGGCGTGCGAGTAGCACTATTTCGTTTGACATTACAATAGTGTTGCCATATTTAGAAAAAAATATTATCAATAACTTGTCGTGTAATCATTTATTAAAATAGCAAATATATTAAAAGTAACATGCTTATATTTATATTGCAATCCAGTAAAAAGAAAGAAAGAAATATTTAAGTAAATGAGGTTTTTTTTTTTCTAAATTGTATCTGCTATATTATATAGTATTGAACTTCTTTAAAAAGATACTTCGCGCATGTTATATGTAACAATATGAATTATACAAAATATTATGAAATATAAGAATATTCTTACTTATATTATAGTACTTATAAAATAAAATTTTATTTATTAGACAAATTCATTCCGATATATTATAAAATTGTTAGATGTTTCGTTATTTCAAAACATATTTCAATGTTTAATATTGATAGAGAAATTAAATAACGCTATTTACTTATATGTATGACATATGTACTTATCGATTGTTTTTTTATTCATTTAAATAGAATTTATTCAGAAAAGATGTATGCAAAGCATGTTTTTGAAATAACACGTATCATAGATATAGAATGAAAAAAATTATGACTTTGTTTTTATAGATATACTATAATTTATAGTCTTAGACTAATTTGTTAAACTAAGTTATTGTCAATATATTTATAAGTTATCATGTTCTTATATATTATATAATAATTAATGACAAAATTTCACATTTATTAATGATTAGCTAGGATAAAGATTTATGAATTTATTTGCTCTATTTAGTGCTACTCCAATATATGAAAGAGCGTGAGAGTTTATCTACATATATAATAATTATTATATTTAAATAAGAGTATTTTCAATAATATATGTACATCACTATCCCTAACTTTGTCTTAAACATTCCATCACTGTTTTTTTTTTATTTGTTTGTAGTTTTTTTAAAAAGTCACTAGATTTATTTAAAGTAATTGAACGTTTCATTAACTTATATTATTATAGGAATAAATAATTTTCTTTAATTTCACGATTATTAAATTAATATAATTAATTATGATACTTTTGTTCATTAACATTATAAGAATTATTATTGTTATTCGTATCCAAAGACGTTTTAACACTCGTAGAATTTTTTGGAAAATATATTAAGGTATAAAATGATGTTGAAACGACAGTAAAAGAACAATGAAAGATAATAGTTACCTATTAATTTTTAAATACCATTAAGATAATATACTAAATTTAAAATTATATTAAATCGAGTTGTCATAATACTTGGAATTTTGTATGAATACCAACTCGACGTCTATAGTAATATAATGCATGCAACATTAAAAGTGTGTTTAAGGTCGATGAAATCTGTAAACCAGATTTTTTTCCGATAACAACTAACGATGACTGAAATAAAACATTATTATAACTGTTAAAATTGAATAAAGAGCACAAAATATTTATTTTGTTTTATTTGTATTTTGTATTAAAATATAATAAAATAATGAGTTGAAAATCTTTCAGAAATAACTGAAGCTATTTTTTTATATAAAATAGATGCTTATTAAAATGTTTATTTTCTATATTTGGTTGTCAACATTAAAAAGAAATATAGAAAATACTACCTACGGGCACGTCTAGTGGGAGGCAGATCACAGAGATTGATCCCGGCTGGCTCGCATTCATATATATTAACCGATGTAATAAGCCAGTCGAGTCGGACAGTCGTGGCGCAACGGCACGAGGTGTGACTGTAAAACCGACTGGTTGTGGGTTCGATCCCCACTCGAGGAGATGAAATATTTACTTAAATTTATATTTCCAATTCTTCGCTCTGGTGTCGAGGTTAAGCGCGGCGTTGAGTTCTGCCACTCAACACGTTGAGCAATGCCTCTAAAATTCGGCAGAAAGTGGGGGACGGAGTGTCTTACCACTAGGTTCCCTCTGCCTACCCTGCTGCGTATGGGATACAGCGGGAAGCTGATTTGATTTGATTTTTTTTGATGTAATAAGTCTTACAGAGATTCCCGACGTAACTATATCTTCTCATCAATTAACAATAGCAATCCAGCAAAAACTTGGAAATTCCTGAAAGCGATGGTTATAGGAAGGCCAGGGCGCGCTAATGATGGAGATATCTTAAACAACTGCACGGATTTAATTTAATATCTAACAGTAATAAAATAAAACACAGTCCAATCCCGCATCCAAACCCTTCTACTTCTCTCCTATTACAAAAACGGAGGTACGCAAGCAAGTGCTTGCAATCAAATCCGATGCTTGTGGTTTTGATAACATAAGCCGACGTATGATTCTCCTAACACTTAACTTAATCCTTTCTGTCCTGTGCCATATTTTTAACTTCTGCCTATCCTAAATTTCCTGATGTTTGGCGCCATGCCCTTGTAATCCTTATCCCTAAAGGATCTAAACCAACATCTTTCTCTAACTATCGTATTATTTCTATACTACCCTTCTAATCTAAAGTTTTGAGCGCATAGTTCATGAACAAATGTATATATTCTTGCACAATAATAACATCCTGCGCTGCACGCATGCACTTAAACTTAAACTTTACTCTTAATAAAGTTTGTGACGATATTAGATGCCGCTTTGCAACCAGCAAGTAACCTTACTTGTTCTATTAGATTTTTCAAACATTTTTAACACGGTAGATGTCGATATTTTATTAGCAATTTTAAAAACTATTAATTTCTCCTCGAAAGCTACTCAATGGTTTTCCTCTTATATACATGGACGCACACAAAGCGTTAAGCTCGCTTTTAATAAGTCGTTTAGGCTCTGTATCAATCCTAATAAGTCGCAGGTGTGTATATTTGGTATCTCTAAGCAGCTGTCTAAATAACGTTATCCTCTCTCCGTAGTTTTATTTGATAATGTTTCTTTGGAGGTTAGTGAGAGTGAATTTGGGATACAGGATGGATAGTGCATTTTTGCTGGTCGCCTCACGTGTGTGAGCTTAGTCGTAAGATTTTCTGTACTATAGGTAAATTGATAAAGTGGAAGAATTTCTAAAGACAAAAATATCTTTGGCCCATGCTCTTCTTCCACCTATTTTAGAAGAAGATGGAACTGTCAGTATATTAATAATCAGCTTCACGCTGTATTCCACACACTGCTATTCAGAGAGGGAACCCAGTGTTAAAACACTCCGTTCCCCACTTTCTGCCGAATTCTGGAGACAATGCGTGTTGAGTGGCAGAACTTAACGCCGCGCGTCGCGTTTAACCTCGACACCAGAGCGAAGAAATCGAAATATAAATTTAAGTAAATATGTCACCTCCGCGAGTGGAGATTGAACCCACAACCAGTCGATTTACAGTCACACCTCGTGCTGCTGCGCCACGACTGGCCTCTATCAGTCAGTGTATTAATTTCTTTAAACTTTTGCCTAAAGGAGTCGTTACTCTTATTGACACCGCAATAGCTCCGTTAACCGCACAAATTTTATTCGTGGAGTTCGTCGCATTTTTACCGTTTTTATAATAAAACTTTAAAATGTACCAAATTTCTTCGTCACATACGTTCATTTTGCTTGCTTGAAAAACCGTTGAAAAATGGCGGGAACAACTTTTTTAAAAAATATATATTTATTGCATCTTCAGAATGTCACATTTAATGGTATTAAA
The DNA here is from genome assembly GCA_021202915.1 of Heliconius himera. Classification (NCBI taxonomy): domain Eukaryota; kingdom Metazoa; phylum Arthropoda; class Insecta; order Lepidoptera; family Nymphalidae; genus Heliconius; species Heliconius himera. The sequence continues at coordinate 27,355 of JAJHJA010001312.1, forward strand.
ACCAACCAGTTATATTCAGTAAAAGGTTTGATTACTAATAATACATTCAAAATACGAAAATACTTTTGCCCCGACCTATTATGTGATCTCGCATCCACATAATTTCTCAAATACACATAAATTACAAATTAGATTTTAGAATTATACATTCTTATATCTACATATGTAGACACATATGTACTCACATATGCTGAGACATGAAGAATTTGAACTTATAACAACACATGTCACCTCACGTCCATAATAATGATTTCCATCGACACTTATGATCTGCCATACACGTATGATATCTTAACCACATTAACTTATGTGATCCCATATTTGATCTCATATCTAATTATATACATAATATGCCTTCTAACATTCATACAACCAAACATCCAAACAACCAAACAACAACAGTAACATACACACGTACCTACACATCTGATCATTCAAGTAGCCAATTTAAAATTTCACCTTTACACGCAGGCCAAAGACACTTTTTTCTTATATAACAATTTCAAGAGAAGTATCGTGCTATAGGTGCAATTTTATTGTGTTTAGATGCGTTACGTGTCTGTAGGTGTAGATTCAAATGACGCCAAATTTCAACTAGATATTTGACAAACTATTACATTAGTAAGATTTTTTGAATTCTAAAAGAACCGTCGTAAAATATTATTTTTTAGTAAAGTAGTCAGCGAAAATGAACTATTAAAAGTAATACTACCAACATAATACAATATTGAATTTCATTCTGGATTGTAAAGTAAAGGATTTTGAGAAACAAAATCCTTTACTTTACAATCCAGAATCTTTCCCAAGTATGGTTAAGTTCCGATTTCGATTTCTTTTTCCTTTTGTAGTATATACTCGCATATATTAGCTTTACATGTAAATAAATATATTTGAAGGTATTTTTCTTATAATTAATTTATCAGTTTTAGAACATTAAAATAAAAAAGAGATACTTATTTTATTTAATGGCAATTAATTAAATAAGCGTCAGTACGTCACTGTCAAAATTATTTTTAATCTGTAAATGTGCATCGTTTTCGCTTCTGCTAAATTAATTTGTAAATTATTATTTATTTATAAAATATTATACAGTATAGATTAATTATAGAAACATGGCTCAAAGAGAGCGTCGTTCTAACGCTGGGAATCGTATGGCGAAATTGTTAGACGAGGAGGAAGAGGATGATTTTTATAAAACTACTTACGGCGGCTTTCAGGAATTAGAGGAGGATCGAGACTATATGTAAATAAACGCAGCTTTACGCTTTATCCCTCATACAGCTTGGTAGATATAGGGAATCTAGTGTTAATACACTCCGTTCCCCACTTTCCATCGAATCTTTCGAGGCATTGCATGTTGAGTGGCGGAACTTAACGCTGGGCTTTGGCATTGTTGCCAGAGCGCAGAAATGAAAATGTTAATACATAATAATTCATTCTCATGCGTGGGTATCGAACCCACAATTGTCATATTGCAGTCACACCCTCGATGTAAATAGAGTAATAGTAAAATAGAGTAAATGTAAATAGAGTAATAGTAGATAAAGTTAAATGCAGTTTCACGAAACAAAAACTATTATATTATGGTATTTTTAATTGATCCTCTACTGAGGCCCAGTTTCACCAGTTTTAAATAAAATTTCATATAGTAATATACTAATGAATGCTATCTCACTGATAGAGGATGAAATGCAAAATTAATGTTTCTTATATTTTCAAGAATCATTTTTTCATCTCATCTCAATGAACAATTATAGTAGATGTTGCCTACATCCATAAGATTTGTTACTTTTTAAAAATTACAAATAAGGCAAATGTATATCTCCTAGATATTGCTATACAATACCTATGAAACCCAAAAATTATAGCTTGTCTGGCATATAAGGCTGTCCAGGACTTTATCAGCCAGTGGTGAAACTGACCCTTAGTATAATATTTATTGGTACCATATACATTTAAGTGGTGTTAATTTGTTTATAAATACTTATTGATCCCTACCTATGGGTTCAAAAATCAGCTTCACTGCTGTATCCCGCACACTACAGGGTATGCAGAGGGAACCTAGAGTTAAGATACTCCATTCCCCACTTTCTGCTGTATTCTGGAGGCATTGTATGTTGAGGGGCAGAATTCAATGCCATGCTTGTCCTTCACACCACAGCGAAGAAATGGAAATATAAATTTAAGTAAATATTTCATCTCCTCGAGTGGGTTCAATCCCACAACCAATTGGCTAACAGTCACACATTGTGCCCCTGCGCCACGACTGGCCTTTTATAGCTTTATATGGCTTTATTAAAAAAAATATTGATGATTTAAAATGAACATTTTAATAATTTCTTTTTATTTTAACTATGAAATATTTGATTTGTAGATAGGTAAAATGTTTAATCTGTATATCAAACTATTCTTTCACTATTTTAGCCAAGAAAAAGAACTTGATGATGTAGTTGATTCAGATTTTGATATTGACGAAAATGATGAACCAACATCAGATCATGAGGCCGAAGCAAAAGAAAAGAAAAAAGTCAACACTAAAGCATATAAGGTAATGTCATAAAATATTCTGTTATTATAACAAAAAAAATCAAGTTCGGTTGCCACCCAAGAGATAGATTTTATTAAATTTCCTCTCTCTTCTAAGAAGACAGTGTGGGGTTAAAGTTCCACCACACACCATACAAAGTCTTATGTGGGTTAATGCTAGGTTCCCTCTGCCTACACTGCCATATGAGTGGCAATGCATAAAAATAAAAAAAAAATAACACAAGCAATCATCATTTCTGGTTTCTTTGTATATTAAAATATTTTTCATACTTATGATTCAAGCTATTACTTTTTTCTCCTGTTTCATTCAAATCATAATTTAAATACTTTAGTTGTATTTGATTCATGAATAATATTTTCATATGTATTTTAATATACAGGATCCCAGTAGGAAAAAGAAATCTGATAAAGTTAAAAGGACAATACCAAGAAAGCCGAAGGAACCTAAACTAAAAGATGATACAGAAAAAGGGGATAAAATTGACAAATCTGTTATGGACACATCTATTGGTATTCCCACATTTTTTTTCCTGCTCCATATTTTATCCCACATATAGCAGGTTAAGCAGACAGATGTAGTGTTAATGCACTACATTCTCCACTTTCCATCGAACTATTCGAGGCATTGTGTGTTAAGTGGCAGAAATCAACGCCGGGCTGGGTACCAGAGTAGATAAATGAAAATATTAATAAATAACAATTCACTCCCACAAGTGGGCATTGAACTCACAGCTGACACGTTACAGTCAACTCCTTGTGCCCCTGTGCCATAATGGCCTAAATCAACATTTTTTAATGACACCAGTTTTAATATTTTCATTTCCAAGCTCTGGTATGGATGCAAAGTGAGGTGTTTAGTTCTGCCATCCACCACACAATGTCTCAAAAATTTGGTGCTAAGTTGAGAATGGGATGTGCATACTTTACTTTGTGCATACTAAGTAAAAAGCAAAAAAAAATATATATATATATAAGCTTAACAAGTCCATCATGGCATAGTGACACAAGTGTGTGACTGAAACATGATGGTTGTGGGTTCGATGCCCACTCAGTTTAATAAGTTATTATTCATTAATATTTTCCATTTCTTTACTTTGGTAACAAGACAAACATGTGGCATTGAGTTATGCCACTTAACAGGCAATGCCTCAAAAATTGGCTGGATAGTGGTAAACAAAGTGTCTTAAGACTGTAGGTTCCCTTTGCTTACCCTACTTTATTGGGGATACAGAGGAAAGCTGAAAAAATATAAGTTTAATTTATTACTTTTTAGTTAGTAAATCATTAAGAAATTCACAATTTATAGATTTAGTAATTTTTTCGTCTTAAAAATAAAACATTCTCTCTGGTGGCTGGTTTTATTGGTTTTACTAAGTATGTTTTACAAATATATTTTCAGAAAGAAAATCAATAAGGCAAAGTACAGCAGTGAAATCAGCTGAAACACTTCAAAGAATTAAGATAAGATCTGAATTAAAAAAGAAAAAACCCAAGAAAGTGGAAGAAAGAGTACTAACGCAAGAGGAGTTACTAGAAGAAGCTCTTATAACTGAAAAAGAAAATTTAAAAAGCTTAGGTATGTGTTTTTTTTAAATATGAATAAGAGGTTTTTTTCAATTTATTTAGTTAAAAATAAATAAAAAATATTAAATTAGTAATTTCAACATTTGTTGGTTTCTATTGTAAAAATGAAAATATTAAATATTTAAATTCCCTGAAATTACTTAATATAATAATATAAATACTTTATAAAATACTACGTTTATTATATACTCTTTTTATATTTGCAGAAAGATTTGAACAAAGTGAATTAGAGAGAAAAAAGATAAGACCTATAAAGAAAACTATAACGGGACCTGTTATACGGTAAATTAAATGTTTATTATCAAAGATATTGATTTTATATGATTATATTCTGTTTATTTTTATAGGCCGTCGTCGTGGCGCAGTAGCACTAAGGGTGCGACCGCAAAAGCTACGGGTGTGGGTACGATTCCCACTTGGGGAATGAAAAATGTAATATTTTCTTTTCTATGCTCTGGTGACGCCACTCGAGGCACGGAAATTCCTCGATGGGAAAAGACAGACAGTGTCATAACATTAGGTTCTCAGGTTCCCTAAAGCTAAAAATAATACAGTTACAGAAATATTGGATACTTCAAGTGAGGCCTAAATTCAATACATTGCGTGTCGAGAAGCCAAATTCGTCTCTACAGAGAAGAAAGGAGAATAATTTAATAATTATTAAATGTTATTTTGTTATCATTTCCCCAACCTCAGATCGAACCCACAACCGCATTGACCCTAACAAATAATTATTTATCTATAATTACAGATATCATTCGTTCGCCGTACCTTTAATAACGGAAGTGACGCCGGAAGATAACGCTAGTGTTGTAACAAACACTGAATTTAATTTAAGTGATATTATTAAAAGTGAAGACAGTATGTATTATTATTTTTTAAAGCTTTAATTGTAAGTTCTTTAAGAAAAAGTTTTTTTTTAATTTTAACTATGTTTATTAATTTGTGACATTCCATTACTAAAACTTCTATGAATGTTGAATTAATCATCAATACTTTAATACTTTTTGTTTAATTCCAAGTGAATGAACAACACTTTTTTTTATTTAAAACGGAAAAAACTCTACTAGATACTAAATATCTGGGTCTGTAGATGTGGATGAGACGACGAACGAGAGATAGAGTAGCTCAGGGGCACTAGAGTGCAAAACTGTAAACGCAACAAGTTTTCCCACACGAAATAAAATATTTTATATTTTTATTTCCTTACTCTGGTAACAAGACTAACTATCTCCCAGATTCGGTGGGAAATGAGAAACATAAGTATCTTAAAAAGAAAGGAATTTTAATACTAGATTCTCAGGTTCCCTCTCTGCTATGTGCTAAATTCTGCTTCTGTTACCCTATTCTTTATGTAAAACTCTATATATTTTCTATTATATAGTATTTTAATATATCAAAGCTGAATATTAAAAATACTTTTATTGGATTATTAGGTATTACAGAAGGCGATATAAGTGAATCTAATCAAACAATGGCTGAACCTAAAACCGAAGATGAAAATAAAAGTGAAGTAACCAAAATGAATGTAGATTTTGTAGGACCAGATGAAGAAATTACTATTGAAAATGTTACTATGTGAGTAAACAACCTTTTTATTAACAATTTACTGTTGAATATTTATATTTGTAAAATTTGTAATTTTTAAAGACATATATATTTTTTGTTCAATATAGATTTTTTGTTTTTAAAATCATAAAATGGTAACACTTAATATATAAAAAAACTTAAAAAAAAAAACAAAAAAAAGGTTGGTATCGAATGGGTTTGATTAAAATTCAAATGTGAGAAAATAACGATGCATAAATGCCAGTATCTTTTAATTGCATTGACTTAAAAACTGATGTTTTTCTGTTCTCCAAGGACCTTAGACCTGAATGTTTGATATTCAGGGTATGTGGTACGCGTGGGTGTACAAGATTTTGAGATAAATGACCTTGACAGACGGACAAACACCCAACAAAGTGATGCTATAAGGGTTTCGTTTGAGGTGTGGAACCTTAAAAAATGATAATAAAATTTTAATTGATATAAATATTAATGATTAAAAAAAATTACACAGGAAAGAAGAAAAACCTGCGAAACCAAAGGAAAATATAAAATATCATGAAAGGACATTATTGTCTTTTGAGAATGATATTAAGAACAAGGCGTTCAACGCTTGCTTCCCACAAAGGAAACCTAAAAGGCGAAGAGAGTTATTGTGCGCAGTTACGAAGTGAGTTGTTTTTTTATTTTATACTAGCGACCCGCTCGCGGCTTCGCCCGCTTGAACTACTCGATATTCTGATACTTTAATCTTTAAAATTTCAGCTATTCAATACAGTTATTTACAGTAATTATAAACCGATTGAAATAAAACAAACGCTGAATATTAAGGGAATCTTGCAAAATACAATATTGAAAACAGCAAGTCATTTGGTTAAGCTGTTTCTGAAATAAATATGAACAAACGCACAGACAATACACAATTTTTTTTTAAAACCATTGTTATTGATTCTATAACGTTATTAAATCCCACCTATAATATTTTTTCTTATATATTTTTAATGTACAAACACCGAGGTAGGCACAGGGAACTTAGTGTTAAGACATTTCCACCGAAATCTGGAGGCATTGCGTGTTGAGTAGCGGTACTCAACGCCGCGCTTTGCCTCGACACCAGAGCGAAGAAATGAAAATATAAATATTAAAAAGATATTTCATGTCCTCAAGTGGGAAAATTTATCAAGTTTTCTTAATATTTTTTTAATAAATTTGACATTAAAAATATTAATTAAATATTACCCGTTTTTCCCCTAATTTCTAGGAGGCCAGCCCGTTACATAGATCCCATAACAAAACTACCATACAGAAGTGTTGATGCGTTCAGAATTATAAGAGAGGCGTATTGCCAACAGCTGGAGGCGAGGGGAGATAGGAACGACCCCAAACTTACTGCTTGGTTGAAGGCGAGAAGGGCTCACACCACCTCATCTTATGTACAGATACATATTAAATAAGAAATTAATATATAAATAAACTTTTAAGCAATGATGTGTATATATAGATAAATAATAATTCAAAATATTTTTCTTTTTCATTATTTTTTTAAACTTTTTCTTTAATTGAACTAACAAATAACAATCCAAGTCATCATATGTATTTTGGAAATATATAAATTAGAAATAAAACAAATTGACAATTAAAAAAAATAATAAAATTTTTAGCAAAGTTTCAATTCTTAGTTGTTAGTTGTTTATAATTAAATATTCATATCAAAGTGTATATGTAATGTGTAAATGTAAGAAGTAGATGCCTTTCTCGTATTCTCCTTTTCTCCTTTCTTAAACTGTATATATATTTTTAATGAAAATAGAATTCATCAATCATACATTTTATTGTAAAATAAATAATTACAATGATAACTTAAACTAATAGAAGATCCAATATCTGTACAAGTACTTGTACAACTTAGAAATACAATGTTATATGAGTTTATTTTCAAAATGTTACATGACATGAAAAATTAATAAAAAAATATTTAAGAAAAAATTAGGTACATAAAAATACTGCTTAGTCCTTCTATAAATCAGCTGTAAAAGTTGGATTTAGTCTTAGATCTGGCACACTGTTTCTTCTAGGCTTCTTTTTCAATTCCTTAAGTGTTATTAAGCCAGAAGCATTAGGGTCTAACCTCGAATGATATTTGGACGGATCAGTTGTAGGTAAATATGGATACTCGCTTAGGTAAGTCTGCGCATTTTTTATCTTATTTTCATGCGCAAAGTCATTTAACTGAGAAATTGCCATTTCATACGAATTTAGGTTACTATCAGCTATATTCTCCATAGACTTAAATGTTTCAAGAACAGCTTTCTTGTGGGGTATTCCCCTCAAACTTCCTTGTCTACTCAATCTGCCTTCCATTACATCTTCAAACAAATCATCCACATTAAACTTTTCTGATATTTTGACTAATTTTCTACTTTCAGCCTCTTTTTCTTCCTGCATTTGATTCCAGATTTTTGCTATTTCAGAAGATGGCATTGATCGTGATTTCTTTATGTTACTTTTTCTTCGTGGTTTTTTTTCTTCAAGAGATTCAGTTGATTGGCTGCTGGACAATAAGCTATGTTTTGTTAATTTCATTGCTTTCTTTTCCTCTCTAAGCTCTTCCAATGATTGAAAATATTTTTTCGCTTTAGTAAAACGATTTTTATACTCTATATGAGCTTGTGGTTCAATCACGGGTTCCGTATTTATTTCAGGTTCTCTTTCTATAATTTCTATTTCTATATCAGAAAGGCTTAAACGGTTAGTTTCTTGGTCTTGGTTTGAAATTACTTCAAAATCTAAAGAGCTATTCGCACTATCATTACTAAATATTTCGAAGCTCTTGTCTTTTGATAACATTCTTCTTCGCCTGTCTGATAATACGGCTTCGTCTTTGTTTGTTTTAGATGGTAGTGTAAGATGCATTGTCATTTCGTTGACTGATGTGCTATATTTCTTTGGAGTTCCTGTGAAAAGAATACGTGTGTAGTTTATTGTAATATTAAATAATAAGAATTCAAACGAGACCATATATGTACTATGATAGTCGAACAATAATACTTGCTGCTTTCTTGATTAGATCTGGCACATCGTTTTACATACATTTATATGGTAAGACCAAAGCAGATGTTATTTTAGTCAATCTTTTTCCCCCTAAATTATTCACACATTTTTACAATAGGAGTTGTGAAATCATTTTTGTTTCTATTAAAAATATGACGGATTAATGATAAGCTAAATATAATTACCTGGAATTGAACTCGAAATTTGCAGGTTGTTAGAAGATCTCATAGAAATGGATCTGCTGATAGTTCGTGTTGGACTGGTTTTGCTCGATTTAGATACATCTTCATAAAGTGATATAAAATTTTTCACATTTATTTTTGGTAATTCCTCATAAGACTTATGTTTTTCTAAGTCTTCGTCTACAGTAGCATTGCCTACTTTACTAAATATGTCCATTTCGGATTTGCTAATGGACTTGAGTTTTGAATTTTTTGCCTTATTTTCCAATTGGTTCTGTTTATTCAAATCTTTTATAGTTTTATTTTTAACATAAGTGCTTGGATTAGACATGTATAGGGATTCATCAAAGCTTTTATTATGAAAATCGTGTGTGATTTTAATTTTCTTTTCTTTCAGTGGACTCTGGGCTTTATCATGAAAACTGTCATTGTCTTCTTTGTCCAAGTCTATCGAATATTTGACTATTGATAGGTTAGCCAATGGAGATTTAGTATCTGAATATATACATTTATCACTGTCTTGGTGAATATTATACATTGATTTACATTTACGGCGTGCCCAAGGTAATTCTTCTGTTTGAGATATACTATGAAATAGTGATATTCGACTAGATACTAGGCCACTTTCGTGACTTACGTCTTCGACGATTTTTTTCTTATCATTTTCATTATCCGGTAATCCTAAAAAAGTGTCGATTTTATTTAGAATATGCTTTCTGGACGTTCCGAAAAATCTTTTGGGGCTAGTTTCGAATGCTTGAAAAACTTTCTCAGATAATTCTTGTTTTAAATGTAAATTTGAATTAGAATTTTGGTCATCGCTATCGGTACTCATATTTATATCATTACTTACTTTTATATGCTTAAACGTATCGATCAAAGAGTGTTCTTTATTCTTTAATGTCATTTTACCAAAGCAAGTCAATGCTTCGCTTTCATTTGTGGAATCTTGATCATTTTTATTTATTATCTCGCTATCAATAACTTCGATGTCATTAAGTGAGTCAAAAGTATCCGTGCGCGCATAGGGTTTTGATAATTTATCACATTCGTCTTGATTTGTGCCCAAAAAGTTTTGTACAATTTTTCTACCTCGTCTTTTACTTAAAGAATCATTGCGACGCATATGTTTTAGTGTGATTCGTCTTTTACATTGTATTGCTTTAATTTCTTCCGATTTTGCTTCAATCTCTCTTATCTTTTCATCCCAGTATTTTTTCTTTTCTGATACAATATTAGTGTAAGTTTGATCTCCAAATTGAACCCCTGTCTTATTTTCATTATTATTTTCTTCGTAATTTTCTTTGACATGAAGGTAACGACTTGCTGAAATGGATTCAGTGACTCTTGCCTGAATCTCAGAAATCTTTCCTTCTAATATTTTCGTTTGTCTTTTCACATCTGCTTTAAATTCAGACGCAGAATCGACATGTATTTTGTTACTTTCGGTTGTGTAATCTATTCCTAAGTTTTGTGACTGATTATCATTTGTTGTTGTCACGGAACTAACTTCTGACCTTGTCATAATCTCATCATAGATATCGTCAAGTTCGGCAAAAGCTTCTGTCACTGGATCCATACGCATTTCGTGAATCTCATCCTTCATGTCAGATACATCGTTTATAGCTTTTTCATTTTCCTCGAATATTGGTTTACATTCATGTCTTTTAGCGTTATTTTCGTATTTTTGTACGTCGTCTTCAAAAGTTTTAGAAATGTTTAAATTATTATCATGCTGCCATATTTCCCTCTCTGCTGGACCCATTTTGGAGAACACACTAGAAAATTGTGACTTTCTCTTATTTAACATGTCACTACTACTCAATTCACTAACATTACTTTCAGAAGAGCAATGATTATCGTCAATACTAACATATGCTGAGTCCCAGGTGTTGTTTCTAGGAGACATTTCTCTGCTTGAGTTTGTATGGCCAGTACTGGACGGCACTGGGCTACTATTTGAAGTAATATTTACATCTTCAGTTAAGTTAGAATCAAAACTGCTGTACAAATTGGAGTTATTTGAACTGTTACTTATTTTTCTTTCATTTTTCAATTTATCTGATTCTAAAAATGTTATATCAATATTTCTGTTAGATTTTTTTGCGGAGACACTTTTTGTCAATGTTGTTGAAGATGGAGTTGATGTTGGTACATTTATTAATGGTGGTAAAGAAACAGGCGCGCCGATAATAAAATCAGGTTTTTCTTGATAGATGTGAGAGCTATCTTGATCAACAAATGGGTTAGTAAAGTCATTAAGAAGATTTTTATTAAAAGATTCTTCTATGTTTGGGTCAATGTAAACAGAATCATCCCGCCCAGTGACGTCACCTGTAATTATTTTATACACAGGTGTTTTTGGTCTCTCAATATCAACATATTCTTGAAATGGATTTTTAGTTTTGCTGATTATTTCATATTGGGTGTCATCAAATGATTTGACATTAGCATTTTCGGTCTCCTCATTCTGTGAATTATTGGATTCATACTCATTAGGTATAAAGGAACCAAACTGTTTAGCAATAGCATAAGTTTGATCGGTCATGTCACAAAGGAATGGATTATTAAAAGACTGAACTGTATCAACTGACATGTTATCATCTTCAAATGGATCACTTGTAATTGTATTATAGTTATCATCTAGAAAGCCTTCTACTTTAATATTTGGGGTATTCATAGTCTTAATCTTTACTTCACGTATTGGTTTTGGCATTTCAGCTGAGATAGAGACAGAAATATTTTCGGGAATAATAATTCTATCACGTTTCTCAGAAAGGGCATAGCTTTTGTTCTTCTCTTTGTCGTCACAAAAAGTTGAATTTACAACATCTGGTATATGCTGTTTGTTATTTAGTTCAATATTACTTTTTTTAGATATATTCTTACATTGGAGATTGGATAAAAAGTTACAAACGCGATTTAGTGTTAATACTTTTTGTGCTACTTTGTAAAACTTATTCGATTGATTTGTATTTTTTAAGATAGGAGCAACGTTTTTTTCCTGTTTCTCATCATTCCGGTACTCTACATGCTTGTTCTTTATGTTATCATTTTCCAACAAATATTTTGCATCTTCTTCGGTAATTTTTTCTAAATTTCCATTTTCTTTTAGTAGCATTTTTTCTGTTACAAAATCAACAATTCGTAAGACAACTTTTTTGTCTGTTTTGATATCCACAATATCAATTTCCTCTCCATCCTCAAGGCAAAAGCTATCTTTTTCTAGAATTCCTATGATATCTTTTGAAGCAGTTACCTTAAACGGAGAGCCCACAACGTTCTGCCCTTTGCTAGTAATAGATATTTCGTATGTGCCTTCTAAAGTGGCCACGTAGCCTACTCTAGCGTGATCTTGCATTATTTCGGTTTCGATATCGATGTCGTATTTAGTTTTTGGTATGTAATAATTTTTGCTAATATTACTTTTTCCGTAACTTCGTAGATACGTCGTACCTTGTGTTATTGGAAGTACGTTATCTATGTGAGTCGATTTAGATTGTAGTCCTAATAAATTTTGCCTTATTAACTGAGCTTTACCAAGCACTGGCGGCAACACAGTCGTCCCGTAGATGTTTTTAGGTCCATGTATTAGGATGTTTATATCTCCTGGATCCAAAGATTGCTGAGCAGTGGGATAAATTTTGAAATATACTTTGTTGTTGATTTGCGCTGCCACCAAGCCTGAGCCTCGTGCGACGTAGTTCAGCGTGAAGTGTGTATCATCAGGGATACTTTTTTGATTTGTTTGACTATTGATTTTTGAAGACGGCTTAAGTTTTAATAGGGCTATTCGAATCTTGTCTAAGAAATTGATTAGACGCCATTCCTGATATCTACTTATAGAATCGTTTAAATCTAGCTCCTGTCGCGAGAATACCTGAAAAAAATTTAAAAATACAAAATTTAGATTTGAAACATAAGAAAGTACGAAAAGTATATGTGCTGTTGTAGGTTATTTGTGGTTGAATCAGGTGTTGGAGTTTAATAAAAAGCAATATACTAGGCGTTTTTAACTTGAATCTAGTCTAAAAGTTCCATTGCAAGACTAATTTCTAAAAACACAATAGCGTAAACTACAATACCATATCTACAAAAAGCTATTTAAATTGGCGTGGCTAACCGCAACATTTGAAACTGTTATATTATAGTGAAATTCAATGCCGATAGTTGTGTAAGAAGTAGAAAATTTATTTTCTAATATTTAAAAATATTATTTAGGTAAGAAAGAATAAGATGTGGCAAGTCGTGGATCAGGGGCACAAGCGTGCCACTGTAAATGCCAGAGGCTGTGGGCTAAATATTGAATATTTTCATGTCTTCGCTCTAGTGTCGAGGCAATGCGCGGCGTTTAGTTCCGCCGCAAAAAACGCAATGCCTCCAGAATTTGGCGGAAAGTTAAGAGCGGAGTGTCTTAACACTAAGCTTTCATGCCCTACCTTGCTACATCTGAAAACAGAGACATTCTAGGAGTATTTTAGTTATGAATTCTTACCGCGTCACATTAATAGCCAAAATTGTTAAACCAGTAGCCAGCTTTATTGGCTTAAAAGCTACTTTAAAATATACTAAAAAAAACATGAGTAACTAAAAATTATATATTAACTTTTAACTACAAATTATACCTCTTGCAAAATTCATTTGTAATATAAAAATGTTTCATTCTAGTCTAAAATGTATAAAAGTAAATTGTAAAATTAATCAATAGCACTAATAAAATTATTTCTTCTGAGTGTTCATTAAAATTAAATGAACCACCATGTTTACAGTCAGCATAAACATTTTGACAGACTCAACCGCAATACCTCTAGATTTGGCGGAAAGTGGGGAACGGAATGTCTTAACACTAGGTTCCTTCTGCCTACCCTGCTGGGTGCGGGCGTGAAGCTGATTTTTATTATTAGTATTTTTTAATTTTATTAGTTCACTAAAACAAATAATATTTACAAATATACAATATAATAAAATAATAAAGAAAATTCAACATACCGGTTCAACACCAAGGTAATTGTCAGCGATAGCCTGAGCGTGCTTTAAAGAGAGCCTCGTCGGTGGGTGTCCAGCGCAGGCACCAGGTAAAGCCGAATCCAGGATCCCACATAGAATCCATCCATGGCGCCATACCACGTCCAAACTGTCCACCCGCACTGGTCCTGCGTCTGCTAGCCATTCTAGGATTTCTTGTTTTTGCTCCTCACTTGAAAATAGTACTGGAAAGTAGATTTTTTTTAAGTTATTTTTTTATAGAGTTTTAAATAAGGTAAATCGCAATGACTAGATTGCGTGTTAAGTTGCGTAACTCAACGTGCACGACGTTGAGTTTTTGCATTGTTACGAGGACATAAATTTTTTAAATATTTCATTACTCTGAGTAGGAAATGAACCCACAATCGTCACGTTAACAGTCGCTCGCTTGTGCCAGTGCCCCACGACGGCAATAATTTATATAAGATAAAGATACATTTCGATGGTCCCTAGGTAAAGTATCGAAAGTGAAAGATCGCAAAAATGTTTTTACCGCTCTTAAACTACTAAGAAGTGTGGTTTTAATGTTTTTTTGTAATTAAAAAAAGTTGAGGCCAGTCGTGGCGCAGATGAACAAAGTGTGACTGTAAAACCGATTGGTTGTGGGTTCGATTCGATGAAATATTTATTTAAATTTATATTTCCATTTCTTCGCTCTGGTGTCGAGGCAAAGCGCGGCGTTGACTTCTGCCATTCAACATGCAATGCTTCCAAAATTCGGCAGAAAGTGGGGAACGGAGTGTCTTAACACTAGGTTCCCTCTGCCTACCCTACTGTATGCGGGATACAGCGCGAAGCTGACTAAAAAAAATATGTTATTTATACGTTTTTTAAATGTCTATGTAATTGAAAGCTATCTTTGTTAATGCAAAACAGCAAAAAAAGATATTTACAATTTTTCACTTTCGATACTTTATCTAGGGGCCACTGATTTATTTGTATACATAAATATGAGAGTGAATACCTAAGGAAAGCATTATATTTATATTTAAATTAGATATATTTTGGCCTTTCGGTCTGCTAAGACAAAGCTCGGTGTTTAATTCCGCCTCTCAACATGCATTGTCTTTACGAAATGTTTAAAAAAAAAGTACTTTAAAATAATTTTTATTTTGTGTAGTTTTGCCAGTTTTGCGATTATAAAGATTAATATTTACTTGTAATTTATGTATTGTAAAAGTTAATATGTTGTTATCTTGTAAACGATTAATTAATTAACTAAATATATCAAATATTTTATATATGCCCAATTGAATGTCGCATGTAATTAATCATGATGTAATTTATGATATTTATGATCATTTTAATGTCGTATAAATGTTAGTAGAGGTGTGATTATTTCAATAACATTAGGATATATTTGTGATTTTTATTATAATTTCTTTTCTAATTATATGATTTTTATTATATTTTATGAACATTTCTTATATAATGTCACTAATTTTGCAGTGAGGTCACAGCAACGCAGTGAGTCTGCGTCTGAATATAAATGCAATTGGGGGTTCGATTCTCTCTATTCTGATATTGATATTGAGATATATGATGAGAGATATTGAGTTCAGTTACTCAACACGCTATGTTTCTTAAGTTGGGCGGAAAAGGTAGAACAGCATATCTTAACACTAGGTTCTAGGGAACCTACGAACTTTCTTCGCGGGAAAATGCGTGAAGCTATAGAAAGTAAAATGTCTCTATAACTGACAGAAAGGGCTCTCTGCACAACCACAGGAGCCGAATTAACAATCGCCACTTTAAAAAAATCCACTTTTAACTTTTTATTTTAATCATGTAAAAGCTTGTTAAAACTTGTGACGAGTATAATGAGGTCAGCACTAGAATTTTAGAAAATTAAATGTGAAAACTAATACGTTGTAATGTCGTCCCTAAGTAGTTTTGTCCCTAAACATTTTAGTATAGTGATAATTCATATTTATCACTATACTAAAATGTTTAGAGAAGGAGAAGTATATAATATTATTTTGATTTATTTTTTTAATTTTGTATAAAAACAGCATATGTATTTTTTAAGCTTCATGCTCTATCCTATCCATTTAGTGTCACGACACTCCGTTCTTCGTGTTCAACCTGTATTTCAGATATTGATTTTTAAGAGCGGCCTACACTATTTAAAAAAGAATGATTACATTATTTATAAATATTGTAATGTAGGTAAGACAAGAAACTCAACGCAGCGCTTAGCCACGAGAGCGATTTGAATAAAAATATTTTAAATATTTAATTTCCTCGAGTGGGAATCGAATTCACAACCAATCGCGTTTACACTCGCACGCATGTGCCCCTGCGCCACTACTGGCCTCAATTTCAATTTTATACGTGATTATATTTAAGTTTTTCATCTGATTACGTTCTGAATAATCTACGTGATGTAACTGATATATTTGTTTTTTTTAGTCTTCAATTAAGTATGTAGGTAGTAACATGAGCACGTATTAGGGCGTGTTTTTTTCCGCTTCACGCTGTATTCCCCATACAGCAAGGTAGGCAGAGGGAACCTAGTGTTAAGACACTCCCTTTCCCACTTTCCGCCGAACTCTGGAGGCGTTGAGTAGCGGAACTCAACGCCGCGCTTTGCCTCGACAACAGAGCGAAGAAATGAAAGTATAAATGTAAATAAATATTTCACTTTCTCGAATGGTGATCGAACCTATAACCGATTTAACAGTCACACTTTGTGCTCCTCCGCCACGACTGGTCTCTGGCTCTCTTTATAATTTTCTATACTATTATTTTATACGTTTTTCTAACAAAACTAATAAATACTTTATAGAAAAATAGTTCAAAATATATAGTTTAGGGATTAATAACGCAACTAGAACGATATATTTAATGGTGTTTCAAGATATCTGATTACAAACAAACGGCGTCGTAAATTACGTAATATGGCTGGAGAGTCGTGCTTGAGATATTTAGTATAGTCTTAGTTTAGTTTCATATTCCAACATAGAGAGAGAAATCAAAACTGGGTGAGAGACAAGAGAGAAGAGTGCAAAGTTTTAAATATTTTGATATTTTTCGTACACAACGATTCTAATGGTGAAATAAGTATTTAAAATTGAAAGTTTATTTGTAATATTGGAAATTAGTGTGAAATCCTTTCTTTCCCTACTTTCCGAAAAAAATTGGAGACATTGCGTGTGAGGTGGGGTGCAGAGGGAACCTGGGAACCTAATGTTAAGACATTTTCGTTCCCCTTTTTTCGCCGAATTCTAGAGGCATTGCGTGTTGAGTTTTGTAACTTAACGCCGCTTTGTTGCATTACTCCAGGTAGCAATTGAACCCACAACGCTTTAAAGAGTGATGAAACGAAAATAAAATTTATTTTCAATAATAATAATCTCCAAAAAAAAAAACAACTTAAATCAATGATATACTTACAAGATCTAACTGCACAATCAATATATTTGAGGAATCTAAACAAAAAGCTTTGTTGTCCCCAAAATAAGGTGAGGACGGTGGCCGGGGCGAGGTAGCGTAGCGTCGTCAAAATGACGTCGATTGCTGTAGACAACATGCCTCGCCTGCACTCGTATTCTGGGTACTCCGGGATTGGGAACAGGCCTGGAAAAGAAAACAATAAATATTAAACATAATAATAAATCAAATCAGTAAAGTGAGGTCAATCGTAGCGCAGGGGCACAAAGTGTGACTGTAAATACGACTGGTTGTGGGTTCGATCCCCACTCGAGGAGATGAAATATTTACTTAAATTTATATTTCCATTTCTTCGCTCTCATGTCGAGGCAAAGCGCGGCGTCGAGTTGAGGCTGTCACTCAACACGTAATGCCTCCAGAATTCGGCAGAGAATGGGGAACGGAGTGTCTTAACATTATATACCCTCTGCCTACCCTGCTGTGTGCGGGATACAGCGTGAAGCTGATTTATTTATTTATTTGTTCTCTGGGTAGTAACTTATAAACCAAGATACGTATTAAAATATGTACTGTGGTACTTTTCTTGTTGCAGTAAACGTACAGTCTACAGATATCATTGATATCTCGAACAATTTGTTAAAAATACATCAAACTGATAAAAAAATACCTTCAGCTTTCACACATGATTATAAATCTTGTACTGTAATTTTTTTTAACTTAAGTGTGTACCTTTAATATAGCAAGGTAGGCGATGGGAACCTCATTAGGTTAACATTTTAAGATTTACACAGTCACACTTTGTGTATTGGAGTAGCGGAGCTAAACACCGCGCTTTGTCATTTTAACAGAGCAAGAAAGCGAAAATAATTCTTTCTACAGAGTGAGAATCGTACCCACATCCGTTGCGTTAGTTGGAAAAGTATATGTTACAGGAAAACTAATACTAATATAAGCTTAATTGAAAAAGAAACATATTTTTTATCTGTATTTTAATATCTCGCTTTGGTTATAAAACCAAACGCTGCGTTGTGCTCCGCCGCTGAACTACTTGTTCAGCATATATTGAAAATTAGACAGATAAGTGGGTAACGGAGCATCAACACTGGGTTCTCTTCTCTTTCTCTATCCTGCTGTATACGGGATACAGCATGTTGTTAAAAAAATATATAATTTATAAACGTATCACCATCCATACTAACCAACACTTCTCGCATGTTCTTCAGAAACATTTTCCCTGTACCGTTTTGACAATTCCTCAATTCTATCTGACATTCTTCTAATCACTATTGAACACTTTTTTATATCAAATTTGAAAACATACTTATATTGTTTTTAATACCTAAATTATATTTAATGATTCAATATAACGACAGTGGCAGTTTTGAAACAAAAGCAAAGTCTTATACTATTTTAAATCAAAATATGTTAATAAATATAACACGTTGTTAATATGGTTATTTAAATAACAGTTATCAAAGTTTTTAACATTTTTTTAAGTGTGGAATAACACTATACACCAAGTCAAAAGTTTTGAGGTAACAAAAAAATTTAAAGAAAATGCAGTGTAATTAATAACTTTCTTCTTTTACAGAGGTCTGTTAAAAATGAATAATTATAATAACAATAAGATTTAATAAATTGTCAATGCCGAGTTATTTAGTAATTTGTCAACTACTTATTTAAAAATAATTTGGAACCAGTCATGGCGCAGGGGCACAAATGTGTGGCTGTAAAAGCAACTGATTGTGGGTTCAATCCTCACTCGAATGAAATATTTATTTAAATGTTTATTTTAATAAAGCGCGACGTTGAGTTCCGCCAACCATCACGCAAAATTTTCAGAATTCGTCGGCAAGTGGGAAACAGAGTGTCAAATAAGATATTTTTCTTTGCTCTACATTTAAACAATTGTGAGTGAAAGATACTCTACAGTAGAACTGTAATATAAAAAGTATGAATAATATACTAAATAATGTAATAATAGAGTAAATTTAATGATATTTAATAATAAATATTTATTTGTTTATTTGATTAGCGTTGTGATTAAGCCTGATATTATCAAATATAGAGTGGAAGTTGTTAAACTTAAATAGAAAAATTTATATTCATATACTATAAATCTTATTAGATTGTCTACGTAACACATAATTTTTTGTGCCTACCCCAGGATTTTATTAAAAAAAATAATTATTAAAATCTTTATACAAAATAATCAGTTTCAAACTTGAATCGATCAAGTAAAATAAGCCAATATTCAGTTTTTTTTTTTTAAATCACTTTAGACTTTAAAAAAATCACTATATTAACAACAAAAAAAAAAACATTTTTTCAATAACAATTTCAATATTCGCCAAAATACTATACATTTACGATCACATAAAATACGTACAAATACCTACAAACATATATAAATACTTACGTAGTCTTATCGATAAGAAGGCTGTAAACTTATAGAACTATATATATATCACTAACTAAACTACATTCAAAGTCCGAGTGAGATTACTTCTGAAACATTCGATTTCATTAAATATCCTAGAGAGCCCTATCTTATCTGGAAAACTGTATAAATTAATAACATGGCCAAATTTTCCAACGAAATAAGCACCTTACTGCAAATTCTTAAAGTTTATTTTTAATTACCATAAAATGTGGTTGTACTATGTCTAAAATTAGATGTGAACATATTTTTTTAAAAACAGTAGGAAATCATGATTCATTTAAGTTTTTTTTCAGCTTCACGCTGTATCCCGCATATATATAGCAGGTTAGGTAGAGGGAAGTTAGTGTTAAGACACTCCGTTCCACACTTTCCGGCAAACTTTCAACTCGCTTTGCTTTGCTTTATTACCAGAGCGAAGAAATGAAAATATAACAAAATCGTATTTCATGTCGGAAAATGGGGAACGGAGTGTCATAGGTACTAGGTTCCCTCTGCCTACCCTATAATAAAGTAACTTAAGCACTATTTACCATCGATATATTGTATATTGGTCTTTTTCACACCTTTATTTAGTTCTTTTATCTGGCTCTTTCTAATATTATCTGTGATATGTGTCATAGATAAAATATGTTTTATATATTTCAAGTACCTTTTGACTAATGTTTGCTTTATTATGCTTCTATATGTGTAAACATTTATACCTATATTTATTTTTATATTGCATATGGATTTTTTTCCATTTTTATAGTAAGAAAACACTATGTGGCTTAGGAGATGAGGCTGTGGGCTCGATCCTTAACCGGGGGAATTAACCGATACGTAATAGCAAGAAATTAACATTTTTATTCAAATATAAAAATTCACTCTACGGTATTTTCATGCTTTTTTGACAATAATATATAGTTCTCTAATAATAATCGAACCTACAATCATTGAATAAAATCAGCTTCACGTGTATCCCACACACAGCGCGGTAGGCAGAGGGAACCTACTGTCAAGACACCCCGTTCCCCACTTTTGGCCGAGTTGTGGAGGCATTGCGTGTTGAGTGGCGGAACTCAACGCCGCGCTTTGCCTCGACACCAGAGCGAAGAAATGAAAATATAAATGTAAATAAATATTTCATTTCCTCGAGCGGGGATCGAACCCACAACCAATCGATTTTACAGTGTACTGTAACCCTGGTTACCTACAATTAAAATAGCATGTGTCATACACAGCTGTTAGTTATTTCCAATTGACTACGTGGATGAAGCCGCGGGTAAAAGAGAGAGAACAAAGATAGATTAGATTAGCTTCACGCTGTATCCCGCACACAGCAGGGTAGGCAGAGGGAACCTAGTGTTAAGACACTCCGTTCCCCACTTTCTGCCGAATTCTGGAGGCATTACGTGTTGAGTGGCAGAACTCAACGCCGCAAGAGAACAAAGGAAACGTAAATATACATTAAAAACACAACTCCCCTTTTGAGTTCGCCGCAGTCGCGTAAATATGATGGTACATAAAATATTTTCGTAGTGAATATTTCCGAGACCGGAGTGATTTCTCTTTATATTAAGTCACAAAATACCAAAGATCTATATAAGTATAAAAAACGTTAAATAAAATTAGTACATTAAAATAAAGTTATCTCAGAAACGTGAGAATATTTAAATATAACAACGTTTGATTCTTTCTAAGATATCGGTAATTCTGATTATTTTGGAACAATAGATGAACGATGTTATCAATTTTTTTCTCAGAATTATTAAAAAAAAGGTCTACAGAAGCCAAATTTCTGTCATTGAAATGACAATTTTGTTTCTCACCCTACTTTGTCTACATTCTAGACTAAGATTATAAAAGTGCCAGGGTTTTTTTATTTTTTTAAGTTACTAAGTTAGATAGAGGGTACACTAACGTTAAAACACTCGGTTCCCCACATTCCGCCGCCGCCGCCGAATTATGCGGAATTATTATTAGGTATTGCGTGTTGATTGGGGGAACTCAACGCCGCTCTTTGCCAGAACAAAGATTGTACAATATTGTAAATATAAATATTCCTTTAATTTGAACTCACGCTTTATCTCGCATATAGCAGGGTAGATAGAGTACCAAGTGTGTGAAATCGAGATCACCTGTTAAGTGGCGGAACTCAACACAGCAATTTGTCTATGAAAGCGACAAAATGAAGAAAAAAAAACACTCGAGGAGGGATCGATCTCACAGTAATTGTGCTTACAGACAGACACTGTCACTTCTGTGGAATTTTAACCCATAGTTATTTCGTTAAGCAAAGTTAATTCCTATTTCGCATAGATGTCTCCAAATATCTATAGTGATATCATAAAACCCAAGAACGATAATCATTTGGATTTAATGATATAAATCGAAAAAATATTTTTTTGGTATATCACAAATATCTTGAAATATTTACTTAAATTTATATTTCCATTTCTTCGCTCTGGTGTCGAGGACTCGACACGCAGTGCCACCAGAATTCGGCACAAAGTGGGGAACGGAGTGTCCTAACACTAGGTTCCCTCTGCCTACCCTGCAGTGTGTGGGATACAGCGTGAAGCTGACAAATATCTTCCTCTGCCTTTCTATATATACCCCATATCGAGTAAGAACTATTCCTGCAGCCACCTCGGGATCTTATAATGGATCTAAAAATATACATATACATGGGTGAAGCCATATACAAAAGCTAGTATGATAATAAAACTATAATACAATACAATATATTTTTCATCTAATATAATTTAGCCAAGAAACCGAAATATAACGAAACGGCCTATCGTATATCACGTCCTTTGCCTTGTTCATATATTTTGGAGGTTATTCAGATATTTGATACAAAATATACTACAATTTGAGAATATAATTTTATGTGTACTTGAGATTTTGTAGATAGTGTCGATTTTGATTGATCACTATTATAGAAGTTATATAAAAAAAGTATGTATTGTTAGTATTTTTGGAAAATATAAAATAATTTAAATTTAGCGGTATTTGAACCCGCTACGTTTTAAATATTTTTTACGTAATTTCACATTAAACAGTTTAAAATGAGTATAAGTAGCTTAAGTGATGTATTATTGTGCACATTTATTAGTTGAAAGGTTTTAAAAGATGTTCAATATAATACTATATTTAAAATATATTTAAAATTGACACTATTAATTTCAATTAAAGATGGAAAGGATATTTGTAATTATATTGTAATTATATTTGTAATAAAGATATAATATTTTTTTAGATAATTTAAACAGGACGCAATCTTTAGTATAAGGAGGAAGTAATTTGAAACTTAATGCCGCGATTTGTGCCTTCAAACATTTCATAAATTATGCCATTTTTTTCATATCATTACCATAACCTATAATATAATTAAGTATAATAAATATTATTCAGCATCAAGTTATACGGAACCCCATATTATGTAGGTGTGCCAAGTCACTACTTAAACATTCGTGTTTTATCTTATTCTTATCAAAGATAACAAGATTTACGTTTCGAGGTCGGGTCTTAGGAATTCAGACGTACTTACTTTAACAAAAAGTACTATTTGAAGTACATACTTATACATTTAGTTTTAAAAGACAGAATAAAAGGTATTTAAAAATTAAAATTAGGCATTTCAAATTTAAAATTTGGAATAGGAGTTGTTATTATGTGAATTAGATTTTTTTTTAATTCATATTGTTTTACACTTGTAGCACACAAATGTCGATCGTCTAATGCGTGAAAATAAGTACGATAAATTACTATACCAATAAATAGCCTATGCGTTAACTAAATAAATATTTTTCTTTCCTAAGTGTGGAATAACGTAAAATACGTGAATGACTTAGAAAAAATTTTTTTTTCAGTTTCATATCTTTACTGTTTACAGCAGATTAGGCAGAAAGAATCTAGAGCGAAGTCACTCCGTTCTCCACATTCTGGCAGAATTCAAATTATTGTGTGTTTAGAGGCGGAAATAAACGACGGGCTTTATATTATAGCCGCACTCTGTATTCCCTCGAGTCGGTATCATCATATACGCCTCTCCATACATGCCCACCTCTCCATACATTCCGGGGGACCCTTATGCTCTTTACATGACCTTCTTCCAGTATTATCCATACTGTGTTTTCGAAACAAAATTTACGATGTGTATGTCATGTTAAGATGGATTGTATATATTTCTTTTTTCAAATTCATTGATGATATTGGCAATATTAATATTTGATAATTATTAATTTAATATATTTTTGGGTGGAAAGCAGTATAATTATCTTTAAATACGCTTTAAAAAAAATAAGAAAAAAAACATCGTCTCTAATATCAATTTACCGATTTCACATACAATAGACATTTAAGAAATCAATAATTGAAATTAAATTTCTATACTAAACTATAAAAACTAATACTGTCGATATCGATAACTTATTCAGAAGATTTCACTTTAATGCTTTTATTGATTGATACATTTATGTATTAGAAAAGATTTATTTAATTTTTTTTTACATTTCGCGTAATAACTTTCACACGTTATCACTACTGCCACTGTTAACTGTCACAATTTTTTTTTATTAAAAAAAACAAAACTTTTTTTTAAATCGTAATTACTCAAGCACTCGACTCTCTCGCGGACTGATTGAGGACTGGTGATAAAGTTACGTACACTATCTTGTTGTTTTATATAAGAGTATCAATATCATACGATATGTTACACTCCTTCAGGATATCGCTGACATGAGAATGTATTACGTTAGTCGTTTTTCATAATGTTTATACAACGTGCATTTTCGTATAGACATATTAAAAAAATAATAATTAATCATTTTCACGCTGTATCCCGCATATAGCAGGGTAGGCAGAGGAAACCTGCTGCTTTCCACTGAATTGTTCGAGGTATTACGTGTTGAGTGGCGGTACTCAATCACGGTCTTTGGCCACAATGCCATGGCGAAGAAATAAAAATATTAATAAATAATAATTTAACCTAGTAGCGAGGTAACCTACAACCGTCGCGTTATTCTTACCCTTGTGCCTCTGCGCCACGACGGCCTCGTCGTCTCAGAAAAGAAAAATATTCTATTATCATAGGAATTTAAACATTAGAATATACATATATAACTTCTATATACTTAATAGTGTAAAATTAGGAATCATATGTGAGGAAAACCTGTGTCGTAAGTTTAAATAATATGAAATATCAAATGGAAACAACTAATAGGTAATCGTGTTTCATACAGGAGTCATTCTAAGTAGCTTATGTAACTTAGACCGCAGGTAGTGGTCGGTACCGGATAGTAAGTAGGTGGTAATGGGGTTAACGTTATGAAATATGGCTTAAAAAGATTTTTTCAATTCGAAGCGGCAGTTCCTGTGATTAACTTACTCAACTAAACACACTTTTTAGCTTTATAATATTAGTATAGAAGTATACATTATAAGTGAGGCCAGGCCGTGGCGCAGGGGCACAAAGTGTTGTGGGTTCGATTCCCACTCGAGAAAATTAAATATTTATTTAAAATTCATTTTTCCATTTTTTCGCTCTAGTGTTAAGACAAAGGGCGGTGTTAAGTTCCGCCACTTTACACGCAATGCCTCCTGAATTCGGCGGGAAATGGGGAACGGAGTGTCTTAGTACTAGGTTCCCTCTGCCTACCTTACTGTGTCCGGGATACAGCGTGAAGCTATACATTTTAATTGTTTTTTTTAAATAAATATTGCAATCTATATTGTTTTTTTATCTCAAAAATATTTTATTGTATAAGATAATATTCATTGACTACACTAGGCCAGGTGTAGACAATCATAACAAAATTCAATATAAATACATTATATTTAAACCCTAATCAATTAAATATCGATATTCTGATAAGAATTAATGTCATACAAGTATTACTGCTTTTGTTTATTTAGTATTGTTTGATAACATTTGGTACAAATTACAATATATCGAGGCACCATTGTTTAGTATTTGACTGTTCGTGGTGTTTATAGGTTCGATTTTTCTAACTTCCAGTCCAATGACAAAGTACGGTGTTGACTACCGTTACTCAAAACACATTGTTTTTAAGTGTGAAATTATATAACGTTTTTTTTTATTTCACGCTGTATTGCCATACCACATATACCAGAGTAGACAGAGGGAACCTGGGAATCTAGTGTTAAGACATTCCGTGACCGTTAAGACATTTCTGTTCCCCACTTTAAACTATTGTCTACCGAACTCTGGAGGCATAAAAATCGATATTGCGTTCCGCCATTCATACGCAATGTCTCGAAAATTTAAGTAAAATGTGGAACGGACTGTAACATGTGGGATACAGTGGGAACCTACAATAATATTTGTAAATACATGCACATAAGTACATCTGCATCTATTTTTATATAAAACACTTGGCCAACAGCAGTTGGCATCTATCGAAAGAAGAGCGAGACAGAGTCCTTGCAAAACAGTCTTATATGGCCTTATTTAACCCTGAAAGACTATTAGAAGTCATAATTTAGGTATTCGTGACGTCATGCTTCTTTAAAACACCTGTGGAGAGCCTTCTCAGATATATATAATGTACTATGAAAATAAATACATGTAATGACCAACCAAATGAACCTACAATCACAGCATACATTATCAACTGCACCACGACGGAGTCATTACTATCATAAAATTCGAATAAAAAACAGATGCTACAAAAATATATCAACCGTAATAAAAATATTTCATCTTTTATTGCATTCATGTTCATTTTAAATCGTAAATTAAAACACTGTGCTCTTTATGATTGTGGGACTCGGGGGACTTGTTTTTAATTTTTTTTATCAGTGCAGTTGGGCGGCGTTAAATTCCGCTGCGTATAATATAATATCTTTAAAATAGAAGTAAAGTAGCTTCTTTGCTTACTTCACAAGAAAATGAAGTATTAAATAAAAAACCCGGACAAGCGTGAGTCGGATTCGCACACCGAGAATGCCGTACAAAAAATGGAGGACTCGAGCTTTTTTTGAACTTCAGACCTAAACCAGAGAGAGCCCTTGCATCTGATACCTCACTTCAGCTAGCAGCTTTATATAATATTTTTTTTTAAGTAACTGTAGAAATCCGTTTTTTTTTCAGGAAATCATGGGGCCGTAGATTTATATATACGGTTTCAATTTCAAGTCGATATCGCCAATCATTCTTGAGATAAAGGCTCTTGACAGACAGACGGACAACAACGTGATC
>JAJHJA010001313.1:0-29639 GCA_021202915.1 Heliconius himera
TCCTCTGCCTACCCTACTATATGGGGGATACAACGTGAAGCAAAAAAACTGGACAATCGCGAGTCGGGCTCGCCCACGTTGGTCAAATTGGAGGTCTCGAACTTTTTTCTGAAATTTAAGCTTACCTTAGCCAGAGCCATTTCATTTGATACCACTTAAAGTAGCGGCTTTAATACCAAAATTTACTTCCTTTTAAGTTTATTATTTTTTAGGCTTTAACCACAAATGTATAGTTTTCAGATTTTTTCCTGAAGTAGTACTAGTACTAGTAACTAGCTACCTGTAGGTGCTAGCTGCCAAATTTCGTAATTCGAGGTCAACTGGTAGTACCCAATGAATTTTGATTTCCTTTATAGTGTCATAATACGCGTTTTTTGCGATACAAACAGCCATATCTCTTTTTTTTTTCGAGAAATCCTTGGGCCGAATTTCAACTCTTTATATCCAAGCGTTCCTGAAATAAAGGCTCTTGACAATCAGACAGATAAACGGAAAACATAAGGGTTGCTTTTTTCCTTAAAAGGTAACCCTAAAAAATCTACAATGCTTATAATTTAGTTTACCAATAATCAAGATGATCATGACATTGGTTCGTCCGACCAGAAAACAACATTATTAAACGCAAATAAGTCCTAGCGGCAAATCATACTATAATGCCATGACTCCATGAATCTGATTACTCTTGGCTTACTACACAAGCGCAACGGATTGACGATTTCAATTACAATGGCTGTTTTGAAATAGGTTAAATTATTCTATTCTGATGCATTGCTTCGTTTCCAATTGAATCTATTTATCTCTATAACGAGAATTAGTAAAGCTATAAGTAGCTCCTTGGATGCATCGTAGTACCTATATAATTTAATTTTTGAAAAAAATATATAAATATAGTTCATATGCTTGTCATTAAAGTGGCCTATATATTAATGGTGCCTACTAAAAGCAGAAAAAATCATATAAATTCATCGTCGAGTCTCGCAATCTAATTTTTAAAGTGAGGAACCTTTTCGTTTTGAGTGTTCTCGACCTTTATGCACCTATATGTCGTGCAACGTTTAAATGTACATTGATATGGTATGCTGGTGTCACATTAAAATGTGAAAGTGCGGGGATATGTCTACAAAGCTATTTTATCCACCTTTTTATTTGTATCCTCACTATAACAGGGTAGGCAGAGGAAACCTGGGAATCTAGTGTTAAGACTCTCCATCCCCCACTTTTCGCCGAGTTTTTGAGGCATTGCGTGGCGGTTGGCGGAATTCAACGAACATAGCGCTTTTACCTTGGTAACAGTGCGAAGAAATGAAAATATTAATATATCCCCTGAGTGAGAATCGAACCTAAAACATACATATACGCGCTTGTGCCCTTGCGCCACGATTAATTAGTAATCAACAAATTAGTTTCATGTACAACGAGACCATAACCTTCTAAGAATATTGGAACTGTAAAAGGAATAACTGCTCTCCCCTACGAAGCGAAGACGTTACACCAATTTAAGCGCGCTTGAGAACTAAAGCTCTCTATCTAGATCACATCTTGTTTTTATTGGCCACAGCTGCAGGACTGATCAGCGTGGGGCATACCATTATAACCTTGCCGTGTACAGATGTATTATACTTGTACGTAATTGGCAATAAATGAATGTGTATGAGCGGTGGTCGGTTTATCATGGTGTGCGCACCCCTCGGTCTCCGAGACTCCAGCGGACGACAAAGTCTGGTTTAGTTTTAGCCGTGTCCACGTCGGACATTGACGTCTCCAATGGTTCTGGTCTGAATAATAAATTGTTTGTGTTTACAATGAGAGTATTAAGTTTTTAATAAGTTGTAATTTAGTGTTAAACACTTAGTTTTGTAAATACGGTGAGTTTATAATTTAAATATTCTATTTTATTATATTGAAACTTTTCATAAGCATTTTTAACACAAAAATTGTACTGCTATAAAAATACTAATACAATAATAAATATTTCAGCTTTTATATCTTATCTGTTTTGGATAAAGATAACTTCTAAATTATTAAATTTATACTGTATCTCGAGGATATGTAACATCATTATAGTTAATTATGTTACATATATTGCCTTTAAATATTTGAAAAATATTAAACACATTACAATTAGAGAAGTATATTGTGATTGATTAGTAACATATGATTTAAGAAATAAAATTTAAACTCAAGATTAACTTTCATGGCTGCTTTTGTAAATCTATCTAAAATAATTGAAATACCTTACAAAATACAAAAAAATCTATTTTACTTCTCAAATTACCAAACTGTGTGAAACTCGAAAGTTTTACCACGTGCACATCAAAATCGATATAGCAATCCAACTCCCGTCTTTCGACAAAACGGAAGGGTGGATTTTGTGGGGGAGAAAACTGTTTATTGGAATAATAAAAGTGTTGTCTGTAACAATCTGCCCGAACAAACATTGCATTCTCATAATGATTTACATCTCATTCTGCTAAGCTTTTGTTCATGAAGATTACTGGGTGGCGCCTATATTTTTTATTTTTTTATTTTTGCTCTGGACAGTGATTCAGATGGTGTGTATCTGTATTTAGTGGCTTTGTATGAGGCCAGTCGTGGCGCAGCGGCACGAAGTGTGACTGTAAAATCGACTGGTTGTGGGTTCGATCCCCACTCGAGGAGATGAAATATTTACTTAAATTTATATTTCCATTTCTTCGCTCTGGTGTCGAGCCTAAGCGCGGCGTTGAGTTCTGCCACTCAATATACAATGCCACCAGAATTCGGCAGAAAGTGGTGAACGGATTGTCTTAACACTAGGTTCCCTCTGCCTACCCTGCTGTGTGCGGGATACAGCGTGAAGCTGTATGTTCCAATTTTTTTATATATCTACTCTTTTAAAATAAATAAGTAGATTAAATATATTAACACGATATCTTTATTAAATGTATGCCATGATTAGTACATTTATAAATAATGGCATTTTTTTACATCAGCCTTCGTCCCTTAAATTTAAGTATTAAAATATTAAAAAAGAACAGAGTAAAAAATACAGCTTTTTCGTAGTTAACATTTGAGCTTGACGGTTACTAAAAATAATTGCGTGCCCGAGGCAGTGTCGATCCTGAACATATCGTATTCTGAAACTCAACGTTTGTTATACACATATGTATAAAATTTATTATATTTTTATTTTCTTCGTTCTAGTGTCGAGACACAATGCGGCCAAAACTCCAAAATCCGACGGAAAGTGAGAAACTGAGTGTCGTAGCACTAGGCTCCTTCTGTCTACCCTATTACATGCTCCATTTATCGTCAAAAATAATGTCTAAAACATTATTATATATTTCCATCATCTGTTATCTAGTCCTATAATCTCTATCATAAAGCCTACCAATTTCAAATAATTCTGCAAATCGTTTTTATTTCGTGACTAAAGTTACATGTGTTCCTAATATTATGGGGATTGTTACTTAGTGTGGGTGTTCAGGCTTACAATGCTTCGTATATACCTACCTATCTACCTACGTTTAAAGTACCTACACAAGCTGATAAAGTTGAATGTAAAGCTTACAGCAGCTTTAGGAAAGCATTATAAAAACTCATGTTGTAATATTGGGAAACGGAGTGTCTTTAACAGTAGGTTCACGATTTAAAACTAAGTTCCCTCTGCCTACCTTGCCTGTTATGTGCAGGATACAGCGTGAAGCCAGTTTAAATTTTTTTGTACCCACTAAATGTACATGTCACAAATGTAAATATGAAATTTCTATTTAGTTCAGTCAAATATCAGTGATATAATTGAATTTAACACTATTTAATATTTTGGTAATAATGAAAAAAAAACAACTAAACAAAACTTACATTTTAGTTTAAATAGAAAGTAAGCGTTTTATTTTTGAACACTACAACAACGGTATTGCCAAAGGCTGTCTACATACTCATATATGTATATTTGGCTGTGTATACCGACATCCGGTCGCGCCTGTCTACATCTAATTGCTAAATAAAAAAAGGGTTGTACGCAAGCCGTTATCGTTCGTACTGCTGCTCTTTCTGGCTAATTGTAATGGCTTATTCCATGCTATTATTTATTATTATTTTTTTTGTTTTTGCCAATGTTACCTAATAATACATATTAGAGCATCATAAGTAGCGAAAATTTGTTAAAATATCCCTACAGAGATGCTAACAACATTAATAAGTTGTAACAAGCGTATAAGAATTTTGACGTAGCTCGATGAGAACGTATGACTTAGTTGTTCAGACCGCTTCTCGTACTGTTTTCAAAGAGGCGGATTCAAATCCCGCTACGTTTAAATTTTTATACGATTTCTTAATACGTATTTTTCGTTCCTAAGTGTGCAATAACACTTTAAAAATATCTAGTAATGTTTTCGATTCGAAAGTCTATGACTGTATTTTTTATTTTATTTTAAACTTTAGGTATAACTAATATTAAAATAATGGCTCAGGTATAATATTAACAACAATGGTGTTATAATTATTAAGAAAAAACAACCTGAAGCTACATTTATACAACAAGCAGCTTATTATGGATTGTCCTATTTTTTCTATTAATTCCATTTGCTCCACTAATAAAAGACTACAAGGGTGTAATGAAGTCGTTAACATCAAATCGTGTCAACAAATTTAACTCTACATTTACATCATATCTTAAATTATTGCTATTTTTGTTTGGTGTCGTTCCCTAAGATTTACTACAATTGATTTGAAGATAGAAAGTAACACTAAGAAACTTGCTTGCTTATATTGCAAACAATATTTTAGAAATATTTTTACAAAGATATTTTTTTTAGCTGAGGATTATAAATATAATTTTTATATTTTATAGTATTTTTTTAATAAAACATAACGCTACGTTATTTATCTATTTTTTATTAAATTTAAATTTATTTCTTATTTTTTTTTATACAAATAAATTTTGACTTAGATCCTATACAATTACAAACAAAAAGTTTTAACTTAGATCTTATACAATTACAAATATTACTGTCATATCACGAATGCTATAATAACATTTACATCGGTCCGATGGTCACAGCTCGGAGTGCAAAGCGGACGTTGACTAGTGCCGAGCCCTCGGGGAACCCAGCCCTACCGTTACTCGCGACCTCATATTTCAATATAACAGCTTTTATTTAAGCCTACTTTTAATGACGGCGGTATTAAGGATACTGTTGATGTGTTTTTATGTTTTTCTTTATTATTTTATAAGCATTTTTTTTATTGAATTGTTACAGATGTCTAATTTAAATGAGACATTTTAGTTTTAGATAATATTTTCCCGTTAAACCAGTATATTATAATTTTAGCCTTATACGAGATATATAATACATATAATACGTTATAATAACTATAGCTATTATTAAATTTATAATAAGTCATTTAAATAACCATAGAGTAGTATACACATACGTACCATTAACTACTTTTGTAGGATTATAGTGCAAAAAGACCTCTTGAGACATTGATATTATTATATAAAAAAATTAAAGAAATCATATTTAAACATTTTCATAGATTTATTTTAATATTTTTGAAATATTAGTTACTTAATGCATATAACCCGTTCCATTTGCCATTTGAAACACTAATTAGTTTAAGTATGTATTATTATAAGTGAAGTAACCATATTGTTAACTTAATTGGAGAATCTATGCTGCTGCGGCAATTTTAAATAAAATATTTTTTACTAGCTTCTGCTGGTTACCTCTTCTACGTGGACTTACATAAAAAATAAACGTTTTAATAAAAATATGTGTTATATTTCTACTGTAAATTATTTATGCGACAAGATTCATCAGTTTCGGTTTTGTATTTTTAAAAACTTCAAAATTTTCTATTTTATTAAAATTGTAACTCAATATTATAGATATATATATATATATATATATATATATATATATATATATATATATATATATATATATATATATATATATATATATATATATATATATATATATATATATATATATATATATATATATATATATATATATATATATATATATTTCCTAAAAGATGTATGCATAAATAATACCTAAGTAATGATATGGATATAACATACAAACACTGCGCAATCGTAAAATCGATTTTTTCCCAACAACTTATCGATTTTAAAATAGAACTTAATATTTCATACGCTCCAGACAGCAGCGCTATGACGGAGATGAAAAGATAATCTGGTGGCAATGAACTTCAAACTAATTTCAAAACTCGACATGTTACAATCGAGAACAATATAATTGTTGTATATAGTGGGTAACTAAATTAAAAAAGTTTTACGCAACATACTTCCTTATTTGAAAATGAATAAATATTATTTTAAGGCTAATATTAATTTAATAGAATATGTTATTTGTTTTAAAAAAGAAGTTTTCTTAATTCTTATTAATTATACGTTTTACTGATAATAACGGAATGGTAGGTAATAGGTAATAGAATCGAAGCCTTTACTGAGCAAATATTAATCGAAAACATTGTTAATTTTCAAAGTTTCTTAAAACTTCCTTATGTTTAAAAATCTTAAAATTAGCTTTATTATAAACAAACAAAAAAATATATACATAACTTATATACGGCAGACATCGAACCCGCGCCAATCAATGGTGCAACGACCTTGCCATGTTCACCATACTCGTGACTTAAAAGGAAGTGCAGATTTAACGGGATTATAAAGTTTTTTTTTATTTCTGGCCCAAAGTGTACAGTTAACTTCAGTGGAACCTGGCATAGTGCATTTATATAATGTAGAAATAATCCCTTTCTTAGAATATATTATAGCTGTCTCAGGTTTATTGCTTCCCGTGTTCTCAAACATTACTCAGGCTGGTCTTAATATATTTTTTTATGATAAAAGTAACGCTGTACCAGCATTTTATAGATGGTGGTGTTTACTTAGGTATATTAGGAATTGTAAAAGTCTTTTTATAAACATTTTTTTCTATTATATTTTAGACGATATGAATGTTTTATGAGCAAAAGCTCAATAAGCTTCGAGGCCAGTTCTGGTGTGGGGGTACAACACGTACGACTGTAAACGCGACAGGTTGTGGGTTCGATTTCCACTCGAGGAGATGCAATATTTAATATTTTCATTTTTCACTCTGGTGTCGAGACAAAGCGCGGTGTTGAGTTCCGCCACTCAACACGCAATGAATCCAGAAATCGGCGGAAAGTGAGGAGCGGAGTGTCTTAACACTAGGCTCCCTCTTGCTACCCTACATGCCGGACACAACGTGAAGCTGAAAAAGAAGCTTAAGAATCTCTACATAACAAAAAGCTTTTGAAAGAGTATAATATAAGAATGACGTAATACTTGGTTCGTGTCTAATTTAAATTGTGGTCCGTTTTCAAAGTGAACTATCGTACATCTAAATCGAGTGATGACAAAGCTCCCAGTGTATGCAAGTCAAATTGCTGATGGAGTTTTTGTTTGATCCTCTTTTTTTGCAAATCGGAACGGAGTGTGCTACATTTCAACAAAATCTATTCATATTTGTTTTATTTTGTTATTATTTGTTGTATATATTTATTTCCAGCCAGTCGTGGCGCAGGGGCACAAAGTGTGACTGTAAACGCGACTGGTTGTGTGTTCGATCCCTAAGTGAAGAAATGAAATATTTATTTAAATTTATATTTCCATTTCTTCGCTCTGGTGTCGACACAAGGCGCAGCGTTAAGCTCCGTCACTCAACACGCAATGGCTCCAAAATTAAAGTAGAAAGTGGGGAACGAAGTGTCTTAACACTATGTTCCCTCTGCCTACCCTGCTGTGTGCATAATACAAAGTGAAGTTGATTTACTTTAATTTTAATTTATTTATTAATAAAAATCAAACGTTTTAACAGATTTTATTTCAATTTATTTAATTGAATTTGTGTCGTGTTTTCTATCAAAGCTATAATGATAGTTGTAAATATAGAAGCCAATGATTTGCGGGTTACCATATAGTATGATGTCAGCTAATGGTATAAAAAAATTAACACACCCAGTCAAATGTTTATAGTTAATCGTTGGCAACTTGTTTTATTATTCAGTTTCTATGGCCGAAAATAGGTTTAATGTCAGAATAAACTTTTTGTTATTTTATTAGAACACGGCGTAACTTATTAAAGTGGATGTAATGTATATACAATACATATTTAGCAATAGTTTAATAGTATTTTTCAATTATTAAATAAATAAGCCAGTCGCGGCGCAGGGTTACAATTGTGTTACTGTAAACACGACTGGTTGTCAGTTCGATTCTCACTCGAGGAAATTAAATATTTATTCAAATGTGTGTGTGTGTGTGTGTGTGTTTTTATTTCTTCGCTCTGGTGTCGAGGCAAAGCGCCACTCTACAGGCAATGTTTCTAGAATTCGGCGGAAAATTAGGAACGGAGTGTCTTAACACTAGGTTCCCCCTGTCTACCTTGCTGTGTTACGCTAAAAAGAATAATATAAAACTATATATAACTTTATAATAGAACAAAAACAATATTGAAACAAGAATGAAAAATAATATTAAGTGCTTGTTAAATACCGCAAATTATTATTATTTTATTATATTTATTTTATCTTCGTCCTTTTGTCCTCTAACGTATATCGGTCGTCGCTCGTGGCGTCGTGGTTGTGTTATTCTACACCCGTCAGTTTGCGACAAAATGTTTACAAATCCATTTACCTTTTACGAAAAGACATTTATTAGTATACGAGTACTCCTGTCAATAACACTCTACTAAAAGCGTCACTTGAATGGTATTGAAAGAGTAAATGGAAAATATTTTGATTTCTTATAGTTTATTAATGTATAAATATATATTTCTTATTAAATATTTTTTTACATAAGCACATATGTATACATGTAATATTTAAATTGATCAAAGAAAAAAAATTCTTAGAATTGTAAAACTTGTAAGATATATTTAATATTGTTATTCATTAAACGTAGGTTTAATACTTCAGAACGTTTTAAACATAAGAAAGACACTTTAAATGAAAAAAAATCCAAATCAATCACCGTTATTAAGATCATATAGACAGGAACTCAAATATAAACTTTATAATTTAAGTGTAAGCTTCAGCTGAACATTTTTCCGCACATATCAATCATAGATATGTAACTTATAAATAAAGACAGCATCTCAATATCGATCTCACACTTGAGAGCAGTTTATAAACAAGGGTTCTAGTATTCAGAAACTCTTTTATTCGTTTTTCTTTTAATACTTAGTATTATAAAATATATAATATGAGCAAAATGCGTATTTCTATTTAAAAAATGCATATTGAATCCAGTCAGTGGCGCAAATGTCGATTCCCACTTGAAATATATATTTTTTTCATTTTCGTTCATTCTGGTGTCGAGGCAAAACGCAGTGTTGAGTTCCGCCTCTCAACACGCAATGCCTTCAGAATTCGGCGAAAAGTGGGAAACGGAGTGGCTTAACACTAGGCTCCTTCTGCCTACCCTGCTACATGCGGGATACAGAGTGAAGCTGAAGAAAAAAAGCGATTCATATGATATTTTTAATACATTCTATTTTAGATGAACAGGATGGCTAATGGATAAACTAATTGCACAAACACTTCCGTTATTGTAGATATGGCTCAAAGTGCGACATGCTAAGTCTATTATTATGCAACACACATTAACCTATATTCGGTGTTTCAAAACAGAGTTCGAGCTACAACTATAAAATTCTTAGTTCTTAACAAATTGACATACATACATACGTCAGCACGTTTTCGTGTAATATCCAATTTATCCTAATTATACTCTTGACTATCGACGAAAATAGGTGTTACAGGTTACACGTCCACGTCCATGTGTTTACATATAACTTAAGACATTGAAGAAATTGAATATTGGAAAAAAAAATTTTTGCTTTACGCTTTATCACTAACTTATAGAGGGATCTTTATACATACCTTCCATACCTTCCGGGGGCCTTTATGCTTTTCACGTGAACTTCCGCCAGTATCATCGATACTGTATTTTCAAAGGTCAACCAATAGTGGTCTCTCCTTACCTCCATGTCCTTAATAAATCTTTTTAACTCTTGATTTAGCCAGCTGAACTGACTTCGCATATCCTACAACCAGCCGTTCAAAAATCACCACATCTTATTAATTTATTTTTCACAATACAATTAATTTCTAATTTTAATATTTTCAATGTTATTATTAATTCATTTATCAGATACAATATATATAGTAGTATGTTCACTGCGTCTATTTGGCTGTAGATTTACACAAACGAGCGACTCTTAGCTCACTAATTTACTTATATTAAATCGTTACCTTTACTAACAAGGATTAACGTGAAAAGCCGTGCGCTACGTGCTTTGATACTTACGCAAATAATGTCATTCAAACCTTTTTAGAATACTAAGAAGGTGCGTGTGTTTACTTACGGTAGCTTATTTGTATTTTGGCCGTTTTCTTCAACACGACGAAAGTATGTGAATAGAAATCGCATTTAGAAAATAGATTGGATATGGAGGTACCTACATGACATTAAATTACATATTTTTTAGCTAGTAGTTCAAGATATATATTTAGCAGAGTATGTTTTAAAAGCCTTTATTTGTAATATACGTATGTATAAATATATGTAAGGAAAACTAAATAAATATAAATAATTTCATTTTGATAAATCTAAAGTACTTATTTTATTTTGTTTTATCAATCATACTTGATTGCAAGTTATTTTGATAAAACGATATCTATAATAAATTTACGCATATTTACGTTTATTAAAGTAAACAAAAAACTATTTATGAATTTTATATACAATAATAATTTATGAATGCGCCAGTCGTGCCGCAGGGGCCCAAAGAGTGACTGTAAAACCGACTGGTTGTGGGTTCGATCCCCACTCGAGGAGATGAAATATTTACTTAAATTTATATTTTCATTTCTTCGCTCTGGTGTCGAGGCTAAGCGCGGCATTGAGTTCTGCCACTGAACACGCAATACCTCCAGAATTCAATCGAAAGTGGGGAACGGAGTGTCTTAACACTAGGTTCCCTCTGCCTATCCTGCTGTGTACGGGATACAGCGTGAAAGTGATTTATTTGACTTAATTTATTTTTATATATTTTAAAAAGTAAAACCAACAAATAAAATAACCAAAAAAGCTGAATGCTATATTAAAAAAACTTCCATTATCAACTAAACAGAGCTGACCTTCATCTTCGCGAATGACAAGTGTCGTCGACTGAGCCTTCACCATGGCCTTACCACGTTTAATTAACCACGTTCGTTCTTATAAAGCTAAAAATAAATATTGATATACAGTGTGTGAGCAGACGGCGTGTCGGTGGTGGTCATGGTTGTCGGCACCATGACTAATGGGAACATACCTCTCTACAGTGTTGTGTTGTCAATTGTTGATCATTTTAGTCACGGCTCACGAGAATTTTGTAATGGCTTCCAATTTTTTGTTTATTAGTTTATTAGTTATATTTATAAATATACTTATTTTATAAAATATATACTAGAAATGTTATTTTTTTTTTATTTATTTTATTTCAGCTTCACGCTGTATCTCGCACATAGCAGGGTAGGCCGTTCGTTAAGTCCGTTTCCATAAAGGCATTCATTTACCACTTTCCGCCGAACTTTGGAGACATTGTGTGTTTAAAATGAAATATTTTATTTCTTCGTGTAGGCATCGAACCAGTAACCCATCGCTTTTACAGACGCACATTTGTATGTTAAAAATAAAAATATAAAAATAATATCTATTGACAATTATGTATTGTTTGTTAATCTTAAAAAAGTTTATGCCACGCTTAATATTACATCAGTGTGGTGCTTAATCTTTAATCAGACCATTTTATCGCAGTTATTGGTAAATAGAATAATCGTAAAGTGTTGTCGGTTTCTTATCTTTTACTGATATTTCATGTTAGATATCAAGTTTTTATGCGGGTAGGTATATAACATACACACGTTAAATTATTAAATAAGTAACAGAGCAGGAAAAACTACTTGCAATATAAAATGTGAATCACTAGACTGACTTATTGGCTGACTTGTAAAATGGCTTTTCTGCTAATAAATTTAAAATTAAATTACATTAAATCAGCTTCACGCTGTATCCCGCACACAGCAGGGTAGGCACAGGGAACTTAGTGTTAAGATAATCCGTTCGTCACTATCTGCCGAATTCTGGAGGCATTGCGTGTTGAGTGGCAGAACTCAACGCCGCGCTTAACTTCGACACCAGAGCGAAGAAATGGAAATATAAATTTAAGTAAATATTTACTTATTTACTTTTAAGTAAATATTTTATCTCCTCGAGTGGGGATCGAACCCACAACCAGTCGGATTTACAGTCACACTTCGTGCCGCTGCGCCACGACTAATAAATTTAATCATATAATTAGCAATTTAACATTACAATGACATATTACTAATTAAATATTATATTGGTGCATACAAATAAATGAGCTCACTAAATGTGCAAAACATGGAGATAAAGTTGCCCGTGTATGTGAATGGATGTCGCAAGATTGAATGCAGGCCTCCGTGGGAACGCTTTGTGCCTCGGTTTATGCGACATGTATAGGGGTCATGTAGTAGAGTGCTTTGTTGCACACATATCTACTGTATTAGTTACACTCCCACTTGGAAATGTAATGTAGAGTCCATATATTTCAAATTAATCATCATCATGTTTGCTCTGTAAAAGAGTTAAATATATTTTATGATGCGTTGCTAGTATTTTTTTGTTTGTTATTTATAAAATAAAATTATAATTTGTAAAAGGTATGAACCTGTCTAGACTATGGGATCATATTACGTTTAAATCAGGTTACTTTGTAAAATAATGCGAATAGTTTAAGAATAGCCGTACAGGAACAATAGAAATAAGCTCCCTTGAGATTGTGACCCGCGGCCTGAGGGCTGCCGCACAATGAACGTTTTACTCGAACAATGCCACTGCTTCGAAATGATTACTTGGCACGGAACCATCCGCCTGTCTGCTAAAAGATATTTGAATTTTTCATTCAACTAACTATTTTCTTGTTTCAGATCATGTGATTTTAAAAACTGAGATGGAAGAAGAAAATACTAGTAAAAACGCTTCCGAAGCAACTCACTCGCCACCTCTTGTTACTGACGTTGACGAAATAGTTCCTAGTAGTGAAGATGTGGAAATTACACTAAATGACACAAGTGATAATTCAATTGTAACTGTTAAAGAAGAGAGTGGTATTAGTATTGAGAATTTAGTAGACTGTAAAATTGATAATATAGATTTTAAAGAGTCATTTGTAGTTAACGGATCCTGTGAGGCAATCGACGATGTTAGATCATTAGGTGATCTGGATAGTTTACCTGCGGGCGATGAATTGGCGTTGGGAGCTGCTGGAAGTGACAGTGGTGTAGAGGGATGTGGCCGCGCTCTAAGCAGTGGAGGTGGTTCTCGATCTTGTGCATCTAGTGTTGTGTCCTGTGGTTCCGGGTGTGGATCCGAGAGCTCGTCTTTAGCAGGAGCGCCTCCTCGACCTCGACGTCGAGTAAACGTTACCGTGACCGAGCCAAAAAGAAGTTCACCAATAGGTACTTCCACTCCGCGACCGGTGACTGCGCCTCGTGGACCTAATTTAGCAACGCGCGAACGAGCAAGAAGCAGGGAAAAGCCAACGCCACCAGAAAAGCCTCGACCGCTTACTCCTAAACCACGCATACGACCAACTACAGATCTTCCAAATTTAATTAGGGAAAGTCCAGCTCTTCGTGCCAAACCCACTAAAACATCAACAGCAAGATGCAGAACGCCTAATTCACCTGTTGATGAGAAGAAATGGCCTACTAATGGCCAACGGATACCAAACGTCGTTGATACAAGTGCTACTAGAATTGCTGCTGACAAATACGGCACACTTCCACGAAGACGGCGTGACATGGATCCGGAATCATCGCCGAAACACGAAAGTACGCCACCATCTTCTAAAAGGCCAACTGTGACACGTTCTGTCTCTTCCCGTGCAGCCACTAAGATTCGCGTCAGGATATATGCTGAGAAAATCTCACAAACCGTATTGCTTGGAACTGACATCGAATCAGCTCTTGCGGGAATTGTACCTAATATTGAGAGGTAATTTTTGTTACATTTTACCTTTTTTAAAATCTTAGGCTATCGCCATTTTTTAAAATATTATATGAAATTAATTTTAACAATTTACGGTATTATTATGACCGTTATCAGACGTAGAGCTAATTTGTGTTAAAAGTGTACAAAAATTTATTTTAAATAAATTGATACAATTAATCTGTATAGAATATAGTTATTTAATATATGTTATTACTTACAAACTTTACGACAATTAATTATATTTTTATCTATTGTCTCGGTAATTTATATATCTCTAAAAAAATATTTACAGTCGAGTAGACGTATCGCGCTGTCACCGTGGAGTGCAAGCTAGCTCTCGGGACACAGAAACAGCTCGACTAGTAGCTGCAGCTGCTGCGGCGGAGGCGGCGGCCGCGGAAGAGAAAGAAAGGAGGCTGCATGTTGAAGCTCAGTTAGCTGCAGAACGTGCTGCTAGGCTGGCAGCTATATCAGAACTGGAGAGGAATTCACAAAGACTACTGGAACTTGCTGGTGCTGGTATGTATTTCATCAAATACTGTAAATATCAGTATGTTATAGTTTGAATACTCGTTTAAAAATCTAAATGTAGCAGTTTTTGAACCCTTGATTGGAATCTTTTGGAAGGTTTATTTACATAAATAATGAATTCATCCAAAAATAGAGGACAGGAAAAGTTAAATTTGTCTGTGTGATTGCTGTCAGTTTCCTTTAGTGTCGGAGTTACTCATAAGTCACAACCTAATGCAATAAGTGCATCACAGATTTATCCTGTAAGTAAGCAATATATGCATCGTAATTTAACAATACAGTAGGATCGTTCAAATTCAAATCAAATTAGTTTTATCATAAAGCAGGTTGCCCAATATATCGTGACTTGGGGCCGTCGTGGTGCAGTGTCGTGAGCGTATGACTGTAGACCAACAACCTTGTGGGTTCGATTCCTATTCAGGAGAATGAAATATTTAATATTATCATTTCATTTTCTCGCTCTGGTAACAAGGCTTTCACTCGAACAGGCGTCCAGCGGCGGAAAGTGGGGAACGGAGTGTCTTAAGTTCTTAACACTAGGTTCCCAGATCCCTATTACTATAAAAGTACTTATTACCATTTAAGGCGCCGGGGCCAACGCAGATGGTTGTTTGCGTGCTCTGGAGGAGCAGTTGCGGTCGGCAGGCGAACTCGCTACGAGACAGCGCGGCGAGATTGACTCGTTACGGGACCACTGCAACAAGCTACATGCGGTGAGGAGGTTTTTTTATTATGTACTAAATAATGAATAAATATATATATATATATATATATATATATATATATATATATATATATATATATATATATATATATATATATATATATATATATATATATATATATTTGTTGTATTATTTCAAAGAAGTTAAAATAAAATAAATAAATCCAGTATCCAGCGCACACCAGGGTAGGCAGAGGGAACCTAGTGTTAAGACACTCCGTTGGCCACTTTCTGCCCAATTCTGGAGGCATTGCGTGTTGTGTGCCAGAACTCAACGCCGTGCAGTTGCGTGCAGCAACACTAAGGCTCACGTATTATGTATGTAGTAGTGTTATTTAAATATGTGTAGCTTGTGCCTTTGAATGTGCCTCAATCTTTAAACAACTTCAGTAATTATATACAAAGAAAGATAAAGAAATAATTTAAAAAAATACACTCCCTTCTATATTTACACGAATTATAGAGTGTTGCCATATAATTTATATATTTATATCTATTTAATTAAAGGAAGCTTGCAACAGTCGTGAAACATGTCGCGTGCTGCAAGCAAGGCTGGCTGAAGCCGAGCGGGAAGCCGCCGAGATGCAGGACTTCCTGGCGGCGGAGACGGGAGCCCTAAGCGACTCCTTACGTGAAGCAGAGGCTGACATCGTCAGACTTAGCGCTGATTTGGAACGCAGGTCATTTAAATATCCATGCTTTTTAATGATTTTGTATAATATTTTTTGTTATGTATCATATTTTAGATTTAATGTATATTATTATTGATAACATTAAATGTGTATGTAAAATATTGGGATAGTTATAAATAATAAATTTAATATCACGTGGTGTTTTGAGGACTTTGCACTAGTGAGAATTGCGATTAGTGAGAACTATAAAAAGAATTCAAACAAAACAATGAAATATTACCACAATATTTATTCTCATTGTGTGAAATTTATGTATATTATGAATCATATACACAACAAATATGTTGTTATAAAATTATATATGTACATATTATTCCTTTTCATAAATTCCGCAACACTTAATAAAGTTCTAAAAAAAATCCGTTTCTTCTTAATTGCAAAAACTTAGATTACTTATCACATAACTATGCAAATAAAAGGCATTTTAAATCGGAAACGGAATGCAAAACCTGTTTGACAGGCCAATCGTTGCGGTCAATGGTTTTATTTATAAATAGTTTATTAGCATTAGCATTAAAATACATTTTTTACTAATGAATTAATTAAAGAACGTTGCTCCCTAGTACTTGCTTATATTCAATTAAAAATATCTATTATACAACAATTTTTTATAACCATTTTTTTTAAATGTCGCCCATGCAACATGGTATTTTTTTTATTGATAACCTATGAACAATTATGTTGAAAATATTTTCTGCAACTTTACACTTTTCCTACGTAGCAGAGCAAGTAGGAAAAAAAACTAGTGTCAAGCCATTCTGTTCTCTGCTTTCTGACCAAATTGAAGACAGAATAGAATTTAATAGTAATATTTAAAAAAATGGCTGGTGCGTAGAGCGCAGTGTATTACAACACTAAGGTTTCTCTGCTTAACTCTATTAAATTATGCCTGATGCACCTGAAGTTGAAATAAGGTTATTATTATATTGTAACGAAATATTTATATTGATATTTGTTCTTAGTTCATAATATATTTGTTTTATTGAATCAAAACCAGGCGGGCAGAGTGTCGCCAGCTAGTGCGCATGTGCGAGCAGCGGCGCC
This sequence comes from Heliconius himera, assembly GCA_021202915.1. Taxonomy (NCBI): domain Eukaryota; kingdom Metazoa; phylum Arthropoda; class Insecta; order Lepidoptera; family Nymphalidae; genus Heliconius; species Heliconius himera. The sequence goes on from JAJHJA010001313.1 coordinate 17,090, forward strand.
AGGAGGCGCTGGCGGCGGGCGCGCGCGCGCGGGGCGGCGCGGGCGCGGTGGCGGCGCTCGACGCACTGTCGCGCCGCCTGCGCGCGCTCACGGACGCCGTGCGCGCCGCCTACGCGCTGCCGCCGCACGTCGTGCAGCAGAACGTCTACCACAACGAGGTGTACTGTAGGTTAGTTATCATTTGATTAATTCAACTTTGAAGTATCATAACTGCTCGTTTAAGATGCGCTCCGCACAGCATATGGTGCATAAACTGCATACGCCGGTGGTGCAAATGTTGCGCAGCTAAATGTAGAGATAGTTGCATGCAGATTTGTGTTTTTCTTTCTGGTAATTATTTTAAAGATTTCTTCTGTATAACAGAGCCAGCTGAGTATTAGGACTCGCCATTTTAAAACTTGACACATGTTTAAAAATGCATAAAGAGAGAACATCTAAATGTTAAATATTGCACATTATACATTGGTCTTAAAGTGTATTCTAGTAAAGTACATATGAAAAAAATCTCAAAATGACAATCATTTCTAGTCGCAGCGACAGCGGCGAAACGCTATCACCAGAGGACGAAGCGCGCGGGGGCCTCCTGGGCGCCGTGGCGCGTGCGCTCCGCACGGCGGCGTGTGCGCCACTGACGCAGCCGCACGTGCACACCCCCCACACGCCGCACACGCCCCACACGCCCCACACGCCGCACGCCCCGCACGACGACGAACGGTCGCGGGTGTCGGATGACAATGATAACTCCGCTGATCTGCTGGATTCGGAAACTGAGCCTTGTCTTGTGACTGATCCGGGTATGTTTCTGCTTAAATTTAAGAAAAAAAATGTTAAAACAAAAAAGCCAATTATCTGATATTATTTAGCTTCAAACATATCTTTTTATAATATCTTTTGTATAACTGATAATTGTTGATTGGAATTTTTTTTAGAATACGCTGAGGAATGGTGGTCTGGTGCTGAGGGTGCTGGAGCATGGAGTGGCGAAGAATTGTCACCAGAGAGAGAATCCTGTGGAGATATTGACAAAGGTGAATTATAATTTTAATTAATATAGTATTTAACATTGATTTTTTATCAAAGGGAAATAAAACACTAGCTTAACGTCTTTAAGCTTATAATAAAGAAGAATTGATGGCAAGATTATATCTCTTCATTTATTTCCTTTAGATTGTAGTTACTATTTATTCAGATATTAATAAAAGTTTGTTATTATTTAATTCAAAATAATCCCACAGAAGCAGAAGCGTCAGTAGAAGACATATGCGCTGAAGAAACACACCCAGAGGCCGAGAACTCAACAGAGTGGCCATCGGAGCGCGAGTCACTGCGAGCTCTGTCGGCCGCCATAGCGGCGCGCCAGCGGTGGGAGGCGGCGGGGGAGAGGTCCGCCAGAGGAGCTCTGCTGGACCGCGTGCTGGCCCTGGACCTGCGCCTCGCGGAGCTGCTGCGCGCGCTGTCCGCCGCCGCCGCCGCCTCCGCCGCCACCACCGCGCCCGACGCGGCCGCCGCTGCGCTCGCGCATGCCTTGAGGTATATACGATTTTTGAATTCAGAATTTATTCTCGATTTTCGTTTATTTTAAATATGTAGTCATTTTTGATTCAAAAGTCTACTGACCTTAAATAACTATTTTTATAGTATAGATTATTATAATAGAATTATGAAAGCACATAATGTATTATTGCAGAGATAAAATAGAAGTGACAGAGAAGAACGTAGCAGACGTCGTTGTAAAGAAGCTTGCTGAACTAGAAGCCTGCAAAACTCTAATGGAAGAATACCAACAGTCAATAGAAGTAAGTTTGCATTTTAATTTTATTAATAAACTGGATTATTATTTTCATAATATTAATAATAATTTTTAATTCATTTTAATATGATATTTATTTACATACTAATACTATAAAAATATACCAGTAACTTAATTTAACAAATTTAATTTAACAATATTACCTGTGGAGATGCTAACACACAACTTATTAATGTAAATTGTGTGTGTGTATAAGAATTTCGACGTAGCTTGATGAGAACATATGTTTTAGTCGTCAGAGCGCTTTCACGGTTCCCAAGAGGCGCAAGTTCGAGTCCCGCTACGTTCTAATTTTTATATGTTGTCTAAAAAATATTTATCAATTATTTTAAATACTTATATAGGATTTTAAATATCTTATTAACACAATTTTAAATGAACTCAATTAAAAAGTGAGTGAATGTAGCCACTCGTAGAGTAGTGTTAGTGCCGTTAACTGGTTGAATGTGAACAGGTATTTACACCATTCAGGGCCCGCTTGGCGATCTCGAGTCAAGAATAAAGCGACAAGGTTAATACACTGTTATACGCTTCACGCACTTATTTTATGTCAAGTGTGATCTCTCTCTCTCTCTCTCTCTCTCTCTCTCTCTTTGTCTATTTCTCTGTAGAGTACTTTCTCCTTTTTTATTTTTTATATAATATTTGTACATAAATGTATTTTATTTCTTATCTTTTACATCGATTAATACAGAGGATATGATAAATAAAATAAAATTAGTAGTATTATTTTGTTGTTTTATAACAGAATTACTATTATTATTAGAACAGTATTGATTAACAGAATGGTATACACATATAGAAGTATACTTTTTTCATATGTTATTTACAAATTTCAATTATGTATATATTACAATTAAAACAATTTATTGAGAGAGAACACACAGACGTCACAACGCTTATGTACTCGCGTTGACTCGCGACCTCCACTATGTATATACACACGGGCAATGTAAATAATCAATGGTATATGGATTTGTAAATAATACGTTAATTTAAAATATCTGTAACGATTTATTGTAGAAGTGAGTATAGACAAATAACACATGTACATCTAATTTAAATTAAATATGGCTCGAAGGACCATATTTATAAACATACTTCAACTTGAATAGTTTTCATTATATTTAACATAGCTTTTTTAAGCTTATCATTAGAGTAATACAAAACTATAATAAACAATAGAAATATGTTTTTTATATTACAATTTAATTATACAGTAGTGCAAATTATGGCTTACAAGACACAAAACAAAGCTTAATTTATTAAACTATATCAGTAGTTTAAATAGAAAGTATTTATGGTAACAGAGCAAAATAACTAAATAGTATAAATTTAACCTTAGCGCAACCTCCTTTCATGCTTAAGCTTATCAATTACTAAATGGCGATTATATTTAATTTTATCTGTTTATGTAGGCATTAAAAGGTCAGCTAGCTCTAAACAGTGAAGAGGATGACATCAAATTAATAGAACAGGTAAATAATTATAGTAATAAGATGGATAACTAATTATTGTAGTATGATCAAACTTTTAATTTATTTTATTTGAACAATTGTATTTTTTTTTCTTTTTTATAACCTTCTTAAATTTTTCGAGAGTTATCAATTTTTCAGTTATATATTTTTTACTAAATCTAAACGTGTTATCCTTAAGCAATCAAACTTTTTCAACAAAGCGACCGTTTGTCCCTTAGAAATAATTGTTTTAAGATATAATGTTTATTCCAGGAATTGCAATCGTGCGACGAAATAACGCGCGCTCGCCGCACGGACGCGTTGCGCGGAGCCTTGACTGCGGTGGCGGACTGCCCGCGACTGGTGCAGCGGCTGCAGCGCCTCGCCGCCGCGCTCGACGCCGCGCCCCCCTCCCCGTCCCCCTCCCCCGCTCCCGCCGCCCCCGCCGCCGCCCCCGCCGCCGCCTGCACGTGAGACCGGTTGGCGATCAAACTATGGAGATACAGCATACTGAAAGCGGTGTCATACTAAAGTACGGTCTACGACTCGTAGCCGCCCTGAAGTAAGCCATAGATGGCTGCGCAGATTTGAATTCAAGATTTTTCTTATTTTTTATTATTTTCATTTGTGTCAACAATGCGCAAAAGTTTTAAAAAGCCTATCTTCAGCGGCCATGACTTGTCGACTGTGCTGTACTTAGAGAGCCATTCATAAAATAAGTCACACGTTAGATCATTATCCAACCTGATAACGTGTGTAGATGTAATAGAGTGCCATTGCACTCAATGAATAGAAGGATACCCTAAAATGATAAGTGCGTATTTAAATATATGTTATCAAAAATTTACAAACTGCTGGTGACTGCTGAAATTATACAATCTCTAGTTGTAAAATTTCAAAATAGTCATATTTGTCACACCATGGGAGGGGTCAATAGAATCACGAAATTCGTGTGCAGCAATTTATGTATGGCCGTTATAATGAACTGGACTAGGTCACTACAAAGAGGACATTTCTATTTAAACCGCTTAATTTAAAGATCTTGAAGCCCTATATGCATTTACACCATTATACTTCCAGTATCCTACACGATTATATATTAGAAATGTAAAGTAATCGCGTAAATGGTTTATCCTGAAAAATTTGATATTTAATTATTTAACTTAATTAAATTTTAGCTCTACACGCTTACATTTTCCGGCATTTTAGAATTTACAGCAAAATAATATGTGTTTTTATTGTATTTATTTGTACCATTAAAATTTATTGTAAACCCAATCTACAATAGTTACTATTATAACTACTATAATGAATATTCATTGAATTAAAACATTACTAACCAAAGGTTGGTGAACGTAAAACGTACTAAAAATATTATTTTCATAAATATTATTTATTTTAATTTTTAAATATTATTTTGTTTAAACAACTCTCTCGAACTGCTACAGAGAAGGACACTCATCCAACTTACAAACAATATAAAGCATAGTTCTTGACGTCATGGATCTTCGACACTGTGGAAACTTTTCTCTTCATAGTAGTAGAAGTAGTCATTGATATTTACAAATAATACCGTGTTACAAACAATAAACAAAAAATGCTGGAAAATCGGAAAGTTTGGATAGGGCGATAATTTAACAAGTCAATTGTATGGATTTGAAACTTTAATATAGACTACTCATAGGATATGATGACAATTAGTTAAGAATAAATTATAAAATGTGAACTTGAAGATGTTCTCACCAAATCCTCTATAATAATAAGTAAAATAAATTTTCGTATTTTCCTCCAGTATTAGGATTTTATTTTATTAACTCATTACAATTATAACGAGGTATATGAAGGACGGTTAATATTGTTTAAACTAATACAAATTAAATGTAACTTAAATATTTTTAGCTTAGCTCATCCGTATCAACTATAATAACTAATACGTACTATTGAATCTGTGAAATTAAAATATACAGATTGTTCAATTTATAGAATTAAATTATTAAGTGATTGCTAAAAATTAAAATGAACGATATGTATTTTAGGGAAAAAAACTAAATCCTATATATTGTATGAATTTACAAAGTGCCAATAGCATTACTATTCTAAATATTGCCAAAATTACAAAACAAACGTCTTAAATTTTATCACTTTTCATTCAAACTTACACACACACACAAACACACACACACACACAGCGCTTTATAGAAGCATAGATAAAAAATGTAGTTGAAAAAATAAATTTAACTAATATTTAAGAAATGCGACGGTCCACTAATTTTATTATACGAAATTTAAGGACCTTATTCATATTTTAAAGAAATATTTTGCTAAAATTGTTTATGTTAGAACAACGCAATCCATGCCATCACACTCGTCCGTCCCGCGCACTGCTTGCCGTTGGAAGACAAATAATTTTAATTAGAACAACTATTCGGAAAATTGTACGTAAATTAAATATTTGGAACAAAATAGATAGCTAAATGATTTTGTCGTGATCATGTGTTTAGGGTAGCCGTGGGAATTAATACGCGAGTGTTTAGTAATTCATGTAAATGGTGGTTTATGAACTTAAATTCATTATTTTTAATTTTTTAAAATCCTTTGATAATGTAATCTTACTTTATAAACTAACTTACTCTAAAACGTATCGTGATATTAAAACATTTACAAAAAACTAAATATGTAAAGAAATGGTTTATTTATATTTTGATGAGTGTCATTTTGGTTTTTTTTCCTAAATTTTAAATTTGGAAAATGCTGAGTCACATTTTCCAATTTTAATATAAATTAATTTATATTATCGCGTATTACTTTCCCCAGTACTGGTTAAGTGTTTTTGAATGTTTGGGTAGTGAGTTTACATGTTGGTAAGAAAAGGAAGTAGCGTATAGCTGAAAGTAGAGTAGAATGTAAAATGGCGGTGTACGTTCAAAAGTAATACGCATATTTATTCTTAACGATTTTAATGCTTCATAATAATTACAGACTGTCATTATTACTTATTCTTATTTCATTCCAAAATGTCGATATACATCGAATCGAAATATAAATTTATATTTCTGCATTTTGATAATAGTAACTTTTATTAGTTACAGGTATTGCTAACACACTTGTGTTAAAATAATTCTTATGAAATGTTATCATAAAACAGGATTTTAACTCGCTCCTCTTGCTCATCAACAACTCTCCAAGCTCTCTAGCGTCTACTATAGAACGCATGAGGTGCGCCTTCAAATCTTGTTGGTTTCTAAATTTTAATATGGAACTTCAATACGTTTGTGAGGTTATTTTACAGTTACTACTTTTTCCCGATTTATATTTTGATGTATCTATAAAAATCATAATTGTGTACCAACATTATAAATCTGTACATTGTATCATTTAGAATGTATACTATAAAAAATATATTACGTTAAATGTATGTCTGCTTAAAACAGAAAATGTTAGCACAGAAATATCATTTTTGGAGTAAATAGACGGAAAAAACATTATTTTTACTAAAAGAAATCGCAATTATGTTTGTGTGTGCCATTAATACTAAGATGTAAACCAACGTATGTAATGATTATTATATTTATGCTCACAGAAGCGTGTTGTATAGCGACACCAAGAATTGATGTAAATAAATGAATGTTATGGTGTTTGTTGTTACAGTCTAGTCAATAAAAATTGTCGATTCAAAAAGATTTATTGAAGAAAAACTTTAAAAATTTCAACATATATACATATCTATATTGCAAATATATTATTTTCAATAAGTATCGAAATCTATGCGTTGCTGTTTTTTAATTAATTTTAAATCACTGCAACTGCTTCCCCGCATTTAATACTTTCCAATGTTTTTTTTTTATATACATATTAGTATATAAATTCAATTATATAATCTTTATTTGCAGTAAGAGACGAATGAGACTGAAGTTGTATTTATGTTGGGTTTCAGAAAAATGAAAACGATATCTTAATGTATTAAACAATATATTTTTCGTTTGTGTGGATTATTTTATTATAAATTAACCTAAAATATAGAAACTATTCACATTTGAAAGTACAACTACACGCTTTTGCCATTCATATAGTTTGCTTTAGGAGCTAGCACGGTCATTGTAAGAATGTTAAGCAAATTATTTAGATAATAACTTTATTATGAGTATTATGATACTTACGATTAAACTGTCACATTGTGATGTATAAAATGTAAATAAAATTATAAATGAATATATTTTTTGGTTTTATTTATGAAATTATGCATTATTTGCTAAAAAATGCTTTAGTAGTTTCTATTTACAATAAATAAATTAAAGCCATATATAATAACAGGCCATTTAGGATCTTTTTATTTGATCTCTACATATATTAAGACAGTAAAAATATTTTGTCTGTACATTTAGTAATTTTGACTGAACCATTAAAAAGTAAGTAAAAAGATTTTTTCTTAATTTCTTATCTGTCTGTCTGTCTAATTCTACGTATGGTCACGCTAATCTCCGAAAGTACTGAACCGATTTACTTAAAAGTCTCACCAATTGCTTTGCAACTTAACAATGAAAGTTTGTTTCATCAAAATCGGTTCAATAAAAAAAGTTATCGTCATTTGAATGAACTCAAGGCATTAGTTTGCCTGCGAATGTTATATAGCAATCGCGCTGGTAAGATTCCTGGCTAAAGAATGACATTCGAAGCGTCTTGGTTATATGACTGTTGATAAAAATATATATTTTTGAAGCACTTTTATACAATATTTTATACAATAAAGTAAACAAAATTGAATTGTTAGTGGAGATTACCTTCATAAATCATGACAGTTAAGTTTAAATCGTAATTTATTCAACAAAGAGATAAAGAACGATTTGATCTTCAAAGAAATATCAAGTAAATACATAGATTTTTTGATTCGTTTGAAATAAATCTATATAAAAATGCCCAAAAACATTCTTCCAGTTGTACATTTAACTAACAATATATTGTAACTAATTTAAAATCTGTATAGGAGTTAATATGCAATTATTACAGTTATTTTACAAAGAATATTATGAATCCTTACCCAAATCAATAATTTAATATTTGAGGCTGTTTCTGAAGCAGTAAATTAAATTATTCACTGACATTAGCAGATTTGAAAGAGTTTTAAAAACATAACATAGGTAAAAAGAACGTAATGTTCCAAAAATATATACGTATAATAAATAATTAGCTTTATATATATTTTATGAGTATCGAATATCAACAGTCATTATAGTTGTCAATCAATTCTGCTTATTAAATCAATAATCATGTAGTTTAAGCGAGCGGATCTTAGAGTCTTAAATATATTTCTACCCTGGTATATGGATATGGTTTTTATATTTTAATGTTATTTATATTTTAACAAAATTTAGAAGAAAATTATTATTTAATTTTGATTTTTAAGAAGACCTAAAATATGCTGCTAAAACATAGATCATAAAGCAGTAAAAGACCAAAAAAGTGTTTGAAACATTTATTCCATAATCTATTTAAATTAATATTACATTACATAAGATATACACAGTTTGAGTGAATCACGTAGCCTCAGCCTCTGAAATTTGAGACACCATTTAAATTGAACGAATTAACATCGAAAAACGACATCGAGGAATATTAAAAATTTTGCCTACTTATATTTATTAACAATAATATAATATTAAAAGTGAGACAACATTTATGAACAAGTAAAAAAAAAGCTTTCAAATTTGCTGAAATTACACACAGCGTTTACTAAATTACAAAGTTGTAATGTGATACATTCAATTAACTGAATATATTTAATAATTAATAAAAAAAATATTATTATTATATTTTCTTATAAAAGTATCAAAGTCAGAAATTCAAAATATTATTATCGGTTTTTTTTATTATGGCAATCTTGCAATAAGTGACATCACGATTTACAAAGACAACAAGGCTGAGGATAAATGTACAAGATTTGTGTTGATATTGCGTTTAACAAAATTATTCTATTAAAATAAATTCGAATTTAACACTGCCACTGAATAATAGTCAGATTTTCACACCACCATTTGAAGAAATTAGTAAAAAAAATACTAAATGAGTTGATGTTTTCCAAACCTAGAAACATCTTGAGATTGCAGGTGACAGTGAATGCGTCGTAACCCAATGAGAGTTAAGCCTAAAGTATAAATATATCAGTCAGTGGGCCGTCGTTAGTCTATTTGCCTATCTACAATAGCGGACTACCTGGGTATGGGCGAAACTAACACCAAAATTTATATATTTTTTCACACATATGTTCATACAAACATGTTTTGTTACTAGCAATTGTGAGCCACGTGACTTATAATTATTTGCCTATTACCTTAACCAATGTAAACATCGGCGTTATATAAAAAATTAAGAAAAAAAGCTATTTTGATTTTAAAGCTATTTTCATACATTATTTTTTTAAAATTGTCGCCCATACCTAAGTGGTGTTGAACTAAATAAACTTACAAACTAAACGAAGATAAACAACTTGTTCGATTTCATGTAATTCTCAATATACAATAAACACGTATGCGTGATACGGATTTGCAAAATGCACTTTAAATTCTTAAATTTAATGATTCCGTTCATAATTCATAATTAAATACATGGAAAGTTTCATTATAACTTAAGGAATGAATGATAAGCTGACAAAAATGGTCACGCCGTTTGCATGCTCGTGTCACGTGACCGGACCGTATGCTTTTTTTTAATTGTATCTTTAAAAAAATCTAAATTATAGCTTTGGACTTTAAAAATTATTTAATAAGAGAAGGTTTATTAACTGTTTACTATTATCTGTGTCCGTTATTGGTCATTTTATATAAAAAAATATAAGTATAAAAAACAGCTTTAAGTTTCAAGATACAAATTCAAAAAAAATTATGGATGCCGGTATTAATGTTATCTATATTTATATTTGCATACAACCCGGCCTATATAAATGTCACACTAATCAACGCGATATATTGTTTCTACTTACAGGATGTACAGATAATATTCCCTAGATGTGGTTTTGTTCTACATGTTATATTTTCAATGCTCAACAAACTGATTTAAGACTATAATACTCAAAAGCGAATAAAATTATTTAATAATAATGTACAAGCCACATATCTAACATCGATATAGAAATATCGATAAGGCAATCCGTAATCCGAGTAGAATGGAAAATTATATACAGAAAAATATTATATTACTTATTTATATATAAGATTTTTCGTATTTGTATATATTTTTTAAAATTTAAGTTACTATGTTACAAAATATAAAAAGCTGACATTTTTGTCTATGCAATATTAATTTGGTGATTATTTGTAATATTTTATTTTTATTCTACAGAGAATACGAATTGTAGCTATGTATATAAATATATGCTTTAATAGACAATAATAATAATCGATGTAACCATTCAATCAACAGACCGAAAAATCTATTGACATCATTCTTTTGAACTCACAACCCCATCACACAAGTGATTTAATCCATTCCAATACTGTTCAATGAGAGCCACCAGTTCGATTTACGGCGCCATCGACGAGTGAGATTATTAAAAAATCTATTTTATTATCACAATACCAACTTCAAGATAAAGATTATATTTTATATTTATTAAATACATTTTAATTAGTGATTGTTATTGTTATTTGATGAATATTTAATCTCAATCACGAGTGGCGCCATCTGTTTTGCTACTGATAGTTCTCAAAAAACTCAATAAATCCTAAAATGCAAACCACATTACACTTTTGTAGCTAAAACTTAAACGTTGACTACAAATATAAGTAACCACATATACAAGCTGATCTCGCTAAATAATAAAACCAATATTAATGTCAGTATTGCCATGAGATCCCTTTCGAAATTATTAATTATATTTTTTTCAATTGGCAACATTGTGTCAGCTTAATGTAGCGACTGAAATACACATATAAAGTTAATTATATAAAAAAACACCATTTCCTAATGTGATATAAAATTATTTTCTACGTAAGGAGTCATTCATAAATTACGTCACGCCTTTTCCCGTCGAGGTGTGACATTGTGTGACAAGGGGTGGGGGAGGAGTAAAATTTGTTGACGTCACATTTCAAAATATAATAACATCACAAATGTTACCAGCTGTAACAAAAAGGGGGATTATGGTGAAAGAATCATAAAATTTGTGTGACGTAATTTATGGATGACCCCTAATCAAAGTGAGAACAATTAAATGTTGAAGCACAAAGGTGTCACAATAAAATTAATAATAATCATAAGTTACCTATGCCCACATTTAAATACAATTGTCAATATTTTTTTGCAAAGTTTCACATCGGATGTAACTTAAAAATAAATAATGAAAAAAATATTTTAGTGAGATATTAAATGTTTTTAAATATTTGCAAACTCTCTGTTTTGTTACCTCTACCATTTTATTAACACTTTTTAAAATATTAACTGATTAATATCAACAAAGAAGTTGTATATTGTATGTTTTTTTTATATTTTTTACTTTTTATTTACATATAACATATCCAGAGCAAAATGTATGGAATTTTTATTTCTATGCTCTGGTAAAGAGGCAAAGCACGGCGTTAAGTACAGACACTCGAAGCCTACAAAATAAAAAAAATACGAGGACAAAAACTATAAAACAATGAATGTTAATAAACAAGTAGGGGTAACCAACAAACATCATCAAAATCGGTCGCGAGCAATCGATGCGAGTACTGGCGTACTAAAAACGACATGGGGCGCTGTTCATATATTACGTAACGCATTTTTTTTACATTTTCGAAGAAACGAAGATTTTTGCTCCCGTATCCATCACTGTAAAAGTTACATAACATTCTATATGTTAGTTAGTACTGATATTTTTTTATTGTGTTTTTATATACACATCGGGATTGAAAATACTCCATTAAAAAAAAGGAAAGAATAGTTTTAATTTAATGCCTAAGTTGTGAAATAAAAGCAAAATTGTTTGACTTCTCCTCCCTTTCTATAAGATCTATGGGGAGAGGGGAGGAGAGGGCACTCCCGTAAATTGCGTTACGTAACACTTGAATGCTCCTTACATAAACTACAATGCCCCAACGATGCTAATTCCAAAGCAACATAAACACTAAGGATGTTTGTTCTTAAGTGGACAAGTACGATCGGTGTTAGTCGTCGGTGGGTACAGCCCGACAAGAACTTTGATTTTTGTGAGGTACGTTAAGGTATTTTGGATACCTACTAGGCTAGTCGAGGCACTAAGTATGACTGTAAAATCGACTGGTTGTGGGTTCGATCTCTACACAAGAAAGAA